>PVJA010004154.1:0-24257 GCA_004027025.1 Myocastor coypus | reverse complement strand
TTAAGGCATGTACTGCCTCCCCCCAGCAAAGTTTGCATTTTACTGGTCTTCAGTTTTCCTGGATGGGGCTGGGAATATAGCTCAGCAGCGTAAGTACCTGCCTGGCAAGCACAAGGTCCTGAGTTTGATTCCTAGCACACTACCATTAAAAAAAAAAAAAAAAAAAAATCTGTCACAGGGTAGACAGACCATTAATAATTTTCCTGAATGAAGATGGTCCCAGGAGCCTGACTTCCTTTTTTTTTCTTTGCAGTACTGGGGATGCCTCTGAGCTGTATCCCCAGCCTGTTTTTTTTTTTTTTTTTTTTTTTTAAGGCTGGCCTTGAACTCCTCAGCTATGCACTTTTACACCTAGCTGCTTTCCCATCTTTTTTTTCTTCAATGAATTTAGGACAGGGTATACAGGGTGTACAGGGCCTCACTGCATAGATTTGGCTCGTAGTGATCCTGTTTTCAGCCTCCCAAGCACTGGGATTACAGGTGTGTGGCAGTCTCAATCACTATTTCAGTGCACCCTGGCCCGGCTGCTGTGTCTGCCTCAGCAGGCACTTTAGTCCGCTGAGCTATCTGGCCCACCTCTGCTTTCCCACCTAAAGTGTCTATTTTCCTCAATAACCTGAAGCCCAGGAGGCAGAGACCGTGCCATCCTCTGCACTTCCCGGGGTGCTGGTGAACAGTGCCAGTACTCTAGAAACTGAGTCTGCTGAAGGACTCCAGGGCAGGACCGAGCAGGCTCCAGTCACCACTGCATTCCCCAAAGCGAGCCTGGTGCCTGTAGTGACTCAGATGAGAGGAAAAGCAGGGTCTGAGCCACCTGCCTCACCGTCTGTCCGCTGAGGGCCACTCGGAGCAGCTTCATCACGGTGCTGTGCTTGGTGCCTTCCAGGCCTGCTGACAGCCTCTTCAGCTCTCCGTTCAGCACATCCTGGGTTAACCTTGTATCAGTCTTCTCTAGAAGCCTAAAAAAGAGGCAGCTCATGAGGTGGCTGCATGGCCAAGGGCGAAGGGAACACATCCACTGCTGACCCAAGTAGGGGGCCTAACAAGGAACCCAAGCTCCGTAGTAAGAGGACTCACTACCTGCACTTCCTGGGTCTCCTCATCACCACGTCCCAGCTTTCTTACCTGGGAAGATGGAGATAATAATCATAGGGAACCACAGGGCTATGCTAGAGGGCTAGAACTATAATAAAATGCTAGGTAGAGTCCCCGAGCATGTGGAAAATGCTCAGTATTGAACTTTATATTTCAAAAAAAGTTTAAAATTAGGTAATAATTTATTATAGGCTATAAGCACTAAAAAGAAACTTAAGCAAACCAACGCGCAGGTGGCCAGAGGAGACTCCCTTGGGAATGCGACACCAAAGAGCAGAGAAGGCAGTCGGGCCCGGTGTCAGGAGCAGCCTTCCACCAACTTGCTATAAACCTTTCCTTTTTCACAAATTAGCAGGGTGTGGTAGTGCACACCTGTAATCCCAGCACTCAGGAGGCTGAGGTGCGAGGATCTTTGCAAGTTCAAGACCAGCATGGGCTACAAATGAGCTCAAGGGTAGCTTGAGCAAAAGGACCTGTCTCAAAAAGACCAAAAACACAAATTAAAGCACTTCAGGGTCTCAAACTCTAACAGGGTAGTGCCTCTGTAGCTGAGATCCACTCCCCAAAGACGTTCATATTTCAAGGAAAAACTCCCCACTGAGGGAAGGCTGAGCAAGCCTTGCGTCACAAACGCTCAAGCGTGCGAGGATAAAAACCAAGCAAGGTAGAGGCTAGAGCTCTCCACTGTCGGGCCCGACCTGCAGCTGCCCATTCCAATGCTGTCTGCTCCACTGGGGTCTGCAGAGCCATTTTTTCCCATGCTACATTTAAGCTCTCAGTATTCTGTCCCCTGGACTCACAGCAGCAGTGAGCAGGTGGCCTGTTAAGGACTGTCTCTATCTGTGGAGCTGCTGCAACAAACCACAGTGGACTGGATGGCATCCAGGGCAGTCATTTCTCCCAGCTCAGGACACTGAAGTCCAAGATCGGGGTCAGAGCTACGTGAGGGTCTGTGAGGGCAGATTTCTGGGGCCTTTTTCCATCTGTGTCCTCACATGGCAGAAAGAGTAAGTAAGGCCTCTCTCGGGGGTCTCTGTGCGGGTATCGGTCCCATTAGCTCCTGCCAATAGCCATCTTCTAAGACCATCACTTTGGGGATCAGGATTTCAGCATCTAGACGGGGAGGCGCAAACGTTCAGACCACAGCAAAAATGCTCACTTTTACTGGAAATGGAGGCTCAGCTGCTGGGTTTCTGGCAGTTAGTGAGGAGACCCGCACATACTGAAAGGCTGTTTCCCGGGTCACTTGTGAGCCTGGGTCCCCAAGCTCTAATGTCACTGCTGGGAAGCAGGCTGCTAAGGAGCTAAGCAAAGGACGACAGGCCCCAGGCAGCCATGATGGCAGCTCACGGCATGCGAGAGCCGGCCCAGGCTTGGCCAGGGCCCAGAAGGGACTTGCAGCAATCTGGCAGCTTCTGAGCACTGAGGCATGGGCTTTCCTGACTTGACTGGGAGGCCCGGGGTTTCTGAAATCTCACCTAACGGCAGGGATGAGAGGTTAGGACGTGGAGCCATGGTGAATTGGAGCTAACGGCCCACTGTGGCGTGGCCTAAACTGAGAGTATTACTAATAGCAATGGCTCTAGGAATGCGCCCTGCAGATGGACTTGCCAGCACGCTTCGACTGTCTACGCCAGGTTATCCAGCTCAGTGCAGCGTTATCTGTAATGGCAACGTTTGGAAGAAACACAACTGCCCAACAGTAACAGAGGAGTCAAATAATTTATGGTACGGTAGTGTAAGAAATAAACTTAGCTACAGAAAAGAGAGAGGACCCTCTCCAAGTCCTGGACGTGTCATTCCCACTAACTTAGGGGGCTGAGGAAGGACAGAATAAAGCTAGCTTGGAGCCAGGCTGGAAAACACAGTGAGAGACCCCATCTCTTTAAAAAAATTATATTGCCGGGTGTGGTGGCGCACACCTGTAATCCCAGCACTCAGGAGGCTGAGGCAGGAGGATCGGTGCGAGTTTGAGACCAGCCTGGGCTACAAAAGTGAGCTCAAGGCCAGCCTGAACTGCATAGCGAGACCCTGTCTCAAAAAGACAAAAAAAAAAAAAAAAAAAAAAAAATTATATTGTTAAGTGGAACAATATCCAAACAGAATGATGTTACTGTACTGTACCTTTGGGGTAAAGAAACAGGATTATTTAGATATAATTAAGAGTGGTAGATCTTATCTACCTTCTATCTAGCTATTCTATCTAGTTCTATCTATTGGGTAGATATGAGAAAAGGATTAAAAACAACTGCTAAAATATATGCCACTCTTGGCCTGCCTGGCAAGTGCAATGTCTTGAGTTTGAACCCTGGTCCCACAAAAAATAAATAAATAAATGAAATTTTATTTATATATATATATATATATATATATATATATATATACACATACACACACACTACTCTCTGTAATGCCTAAATTTTAAACTGAGGCCTAAAACATTTGAATTATTGTTTTGTTTTGTGGTGCCAGGGATTGAACTTAGGACTCTGTACTTGCCAGGCAAGTGCTTATTCTTCTGAGCTATCTCCCCAGCTCCTTAAATTTTTTTTTCTTTCTTGTGTTCAGAACTTTATTTACTTTTATGGCCGGCTCAGCCTGCCCCGAGGGCAGGGCTGGCGCAGCATGTGGTGCAGGGGATTGAACCGTGGTCCCTGGAGCCGCCTAAGCTTTCCTAAGCAGGCACTTTAGAACACTGAGACATCCTGCCAGGCCCCAAAGTGTCCCCCCCACCCCCCGCCCTTTTTTTTTTTTTGCAGGACCAGGGTTTGAACTTACCACCTTGCACTTGCCAGGCAGGCACTTGTGCCACGGAGCTATCTCCCCAGCTCCCCCCTTGAATTATTATTAAAAATAAAAACATTGTATTTAAAGCTGAAAATTGTAGAGGTCATCCGGGAAGCTCAGCAGACTAAAGTGCCTGCTCAGGCAGAGCATAGTGGCTAGGGTTTGGTCCCTAGCATGCTCTGCTGGGCCTGCCCTGGGGCGAGCTGAGATGGTGACTGAGATGGGGGGTGATAGCATGCACACCTGTAACCCCAGTTTTTGGGAGGCTGAACACAGCGGGATCACTACCAGTCCGATCTGTGTGGTGAGACCCTGTAGACTGTGTACACCCTGTACTAAATGCATAAAACAAAAACACCACCAAAAACAAAAACAAAAA
Organism: Myocastor coypus; assembly: GCA_004027025.1. Taxonomy (NCBI): domain Eukaryota; kingdom Metazoa; phylum Chordata; class Mammalia; order Rodentia; family Myocastoridae; genus Myocastor; species Myocastor coypus. The sequence continues at coordinate 19,996 of PVJA010004154.1, read as the reverse complement.
CCCTGAAAACTGCTAAGGTGGAGCTCCACGTGCACCCCTCAGACCTGCAGATGTTTCACACAGGGAAGTGCCAAGTGCTGCTTCTCTCGGCGAGGCTGGAAGAGGGAGGACGCAATTTTCCTACAAACACTTTTAGAACATCTGGATTAGGGCTGGGGAGATAGCTCAGTAGAATAAGTGCTTGCCTGCTAAACTCAAGGACCTGAGTTCAATCCCCAGTTCCACAAAAAAAGAAAAGAAAAGATAGATCATCTGGATTATCCTGCTACATGCATCTATTTTTATCTGTTTAAAAGTATTTATTGGGGCTGGGGAGATAGCTCCGAGGCACAAGTGCCTGCTGGGCAAGTGCAAGGTTGTGAGTTCGAACCCCGGTCCCAAAAAAAAAATAAAAATAAAAATAAAAATAAAAAATAAAAGTATTTATTATAATAATACATTGGAAGATTTTAGCTATCAGGCAATGTCCAGTTACTTTACACACAAGCAAAGCAACAGAAAACCGAGATAGACATATGATCGCTAGACCGAATCTGACTGGGTTTATTTATCTATCTGTCTTTTTGAGACAGGGTCTTGCTATGCAGTTCAGGCTGGCCTTGAACTCACTTTTGTAGCCCAGGCTGTTCTTGAAATCATACTGATCCTCCTGCCTCAGCTTCCCAAGTGCTGGGATTACAGGTGTGTGTCATCATGCCCCGAAATGGAGAAGGGTTTTTTTCCCCTTTGGCTGGCTCAGCCTGCCTTAATGGTAGGGGTGGTGACTGAGCCGCCATCCTGTGCCAGACAGGGATCATCTGCATAGGCGCTTTATGCAAAGTGCTAAACCCAATGCCCCCTGGCTGGGTTTAAATCCCCATTTCTCCAAGTTCTTGGTTGCACGACTAGGGATTTTTGTTTTGTTTTGTTTTTTGTACTGGGGATTGAACTCAGGACCTTGCACTTGCCAGGTCAGTGCCTATGCCACTGAGCTATCTTCCCTGGGTTCTTTCCGCAGTGTTTTTTGTGTGTGTGATACCAGGGATTGAATTCAGGACCTTGTGCTTGTTACTGAGCTACCTCCCCTGCCCAGTTGTATTACTTTGCACAAGTTACTTAACCTTTCTGACACTTTTTTTTTTTTTTAATCTGCAAATATGAGGGAAACGACAGTACTTACTTGCTTAGATTGCCATGTACACACACACACACACACACACACACACACATTTTTTTTTTCCAGATAGGGTCTCCCTATGTAGTTCAGGCTGCCCTTGAACTCACTATATAAAATGAGCTGGCTTCAGCCTCCCAAGTGTACTAGGATTACAAGTATACACCACCAACCTTGGCTCTAGTATATTTTGCTAGGTACATGCCTGGCAAATTTTAAAGCTACACAGTTTGGTGTGGCCATAAACCATAGTTCTGTCCAGCAGAACATGGGTAGGAAAGGAATGTGCAGCTTCTAAGTAAGGTTTTATTTTGTTCCTTTGGGGGTTTTGTTGGTGTTTTTCAGATAGGGTCTTGTTATGCAGCTCAGGCTGGCCTTGAGCTCACTTTGTAGTCTAGGCTGGTCTCAAACTCGCAACAATCCTCCTGCCTCAGCCTCCCAAGAGCTGGGATTACAGGCATGTGCAGCCATGTCTGGCCTAAGTAAGGTCCTGAGAAGTGTCTTGTCCTCTCCTCTAGCTGAATTAAGGCCTGTCCATGAGTCGCTGCGGACCACACAGACAAGAGGAACACACGGGAGATGCAGATGGCTACACGGGACAAATGTACTTCAACCCCCACCCGATACCTGCCGAATACAGAGCTTTTGCAAAGAGAGCAGGCAGCATGGAACAGAGGGGAGAGGTCGGCAGAGGCACAGCGAGGACCTGGGCCTTAGTCATGCAGTGTGTGCCTTACACTGAACCAGCCTTCGCCTGGGCACGTCTAGCCTTACTCCCCTGTGGCCTAAGCCAGCCTTGGCTGCACTTCCTGTCGCTGTAATCAGAAGCACTCTGCTGTTGCTACAGTAAGAACCGAGAGGACCGCTGCCTTATAGCTAAGGCAATGGTGCACAGGGGGTGGAACTTGGCCAAAGGGAGGTCATCTAGGCAAGAGGAAGTGCCATGGCGAGTAGTGGCTGCTGGGATGCACTGCGGTGGGGACAAACCACTGTACCCACTGCCCGTGCCAAGGAGAGCAGGTCCTCTGCTTTGTCTTCTGTACCTACAAAAGCGAGCAAGGGACCATTTCTTCTATGGCCATGGGACTGTGCTGAAAGCCCAACAGCTGAGGACCCGAGGAAGGGCTTACAGGACAGAGCAAGAGGAAGGCCTTGGTGGCGCTTACCCCAGCATGAGTTTGGCGACCTCGTCCACCTTCTCGGAGATGGCACTCAGCTGTGCTCGGCCCACAGTGGGGCGAGTCCACAGGTAAGAGTAAGCCGGGGAGATCAAGTCCTGCAGGCGGCAGATGTGACCCTAGGGAAGGAGGCGGTCAGTACATGCACCAGGCACAGGGCTCTGTAAATACACCGGGAAGGAAAACGAACAGCTCCACTTCCCAAAGGCCCCAGGCTCCATACCTGCCGAAGCAAGATGATCCTCTCCATGTAGGCTGGGTCCAGGACATCCCTGTCGTGCAGCTGGGCACCAAACGCCTCCTCCACCAGAGCCTGCAGCTTCCCCACCAGGCGGCGCCTCTGGGTCTCACAACCAGCCAGCCGAAGGAGGTGCAGCCTGTGGCACAGACCAGGCATCACCTGCTGTGGTTCCTGCAGGACACTCACGCCCTTCCCAGACGAAGGGAGCAATCACGTAAGTCATCTCCACCCCGACGGCACAGCCGGAGTTGCTTATAAAAGTAAAGGGATTTGAACACTACTACAAATAGCCCAAGAGTCCAGCAACCTGGAGACATGTATTATTTTCAGGTTTTTTTGAACTCATAGCTGGTTTTCCCTTTTCTATGTACTGGGGATTAAGTCCAGGGCTTCCCTAACACTGAGCTACAAACCCAGCCCTTTACTTTGTAAGACAGAGTCTCACTAAATTGCCCAGGCTGGGCTTGAGCTTGTCATCCTCTGCCTCAACTTTCCATGTAGCAGGGACTACAGGCAGGTCCTCCCATGCCTGGTTCTTTTCTACTTCATTTTAATTTTGTAGCATTGAACCCAGGACCTCCTACTGCTGAGCAATATCAGACCCAGCCCAGTAGCTGGTACTATAAACTAGGAAGACATCACATGAAAGAGAATTCTAGTTTCCCAAAGGAGACGAGACCTGGCTCCAAAGGGCCCTCATGCTGCGACAGGCTGGAATGGGCTGGAAGTCCAGGTCCCTTATCCTCACCCATCTGGTCTCTTACCTGCCTGGCCTCTACAGGGACCTAACGCTCATAAAGCAGAATCTGGACACATCAGCCTCCTAGCCCTGCCTGGATTGTGGAGCTTGGCACACAAGGAGAACATCTGCAGAAACTCGCTTGAGTTAGGGGCTCATGGTTCAGAGATGTAGATTTTCTCATCAGTGTAAATTCTCTCCATCAGGTTTCTGTTTGAGACAGGATTACACCACGTAGTTCAGGATGGCCTCGAACTCACTCAACAGCTCAGGTTAGTCTTGAACTCACGGTGACTCTCCTGCTTCAGCATGTGCTACCATGCCTGGCATTTTTCCTGAGACAGAGACTTAGTTGGGTATGGTAGCACATGCTTTCAATCACAGGAATCAGGAGGCTGAGGCAGAAGTACTCAGCTTGAGGCCAGCCTAGATGAGAGACGCCAAGTTCCAGACTGGTCCAGATCACATACCAAAGAAACCAAAGTGGGAGCTGCCCAGCCTATCTCTAACTCACGACCTCCAGCCCCAGCCTCCTCAATAGCGACTTATTGACACACACCACTGTACCCCACATCCAAAGTCATTTTTTTGTTTATTTCTTGATTCAGGGTCTCATTATATAACCCAACTGGACCTCTGCTTACTGCGCCCTGCCTCAGCCTGCAGGTTGCTGAGACCACAAGCATGCACTAACACATCTGGGCTTCCCAGAATTCTTTCAATACCCAATTCGCTCCTTTGAAAGGAGCAAAGCCTACAAGACTGTGCCCCGTCCCCCTCCAACTGGGTCTTCCTAGGCTCAGTCCCTGACTGTCTTCTCACCCCGTGGAGGGATCAGAGACCGGAGAGGACAAGCACGCAGCGAGGTCACCCTGAGATGTGTGGCTTCCTGTCCCCGGCACAGAAGGCAGGCAGGCAGGCAGCAAGATGTGGGTGCACCTCACGGGCCGGGGCTTGTGCAGGCCCCAGTGTGGAGCCTGGCCAGCGGCTGTGGACCCTCACCTGTGTGGCAGGATGAGAAGTGGCTCCCTCGAGGGAGGCTGCAGAGACCAAGCAAGGGACAGAGTGAGGCCTGCACTGTAGGTCCCGCAGCTGCGGACAGGCAGGGTGTCGGAAAAGAGGACTGGGAAAGCAGGGTACAGGGCAAGCATTCTAGGAAGCTAACTGGGGCACAGGCTTCAGGATGGCACAGGATAGAGGGTAAGAGTTTCGGGAAGCTATCTGGAGTGCAGACTCCCAGGTTTTAAACTGGGCATGGTGGCATACACCATAATCCCAAAACAGCGCTTGGAGGCTGAGGCAGGAGGCCTGCTGCAAGCTGGAGGCCAGCCTAGGCTCTGTGGTGAGTTCAAGGTCAGCCTGAACGACACAGTGAGATCCTGTCTCAAAAAAGCCAAAACAAATGAATTAAAAAAAAAAAAAAAATTAAACTACACCTGTAAGTCCAGGTTAAGGAAGAAGGGCTACACGTTCAAGCCCAGCCTGGGCAATGTCATGACTTGGCAAGACTCTCAAAATGAAAAATACGCCGGGCGTGGTGGCTCACGCCTGTAATCCCAGCACTTGGGAGGCTGAGGCAGGAGGATCATTGTGAGTTCGAGACCAGCCTGGGCTACAAAAGTGAGCTCAAGGCCAGCCTGAACTGCACAGTGAGACCCTGTCTCAAAAATTAAAAAAAAAAAAACAAAAAACAAAATGAAAAATAAAAAAGGGCCAGGGTGCAGCGCAATGCTGAGGCTCTGGGCTTAAGGGGTGGGGGTGGGGGGATAGATTAACAGGGCATTACAGAAAACCCATGAAAGCAATACTAAAACTTTTTCCAGAACCTCCTTACCAGAAAGATGGGAAAGTACAAAGGAGCAGAGTCAGTAGACCTTTGTAGCCACACTTGAAATAATACGTGCAAGCTCTAGGCTCTGGCACACAGCAAGCAATAAATAAATGTTAATTAAGTAATGCCTTCATCATGCCACTGCATATGTCACTAGATTTGCTACTCCTGTTATATTCACAGCAGGGCTTCACCTACAGAAACATCTGCACACGCCAGCTGTGGCTGACCAGCCCGAGGACCCATCCCCCCCTGGCCCGCACAGTACCAGGAAGTCCCCTCCACCTTCTCAGGTTACCACTGTGCTTCAGGGAGGACTGAAATGGATCCGTGTCTCCCCACCCTCACTCCACTGCCCCCCCAAACGCTACTTGTTTTATAGTAAGATAGGCAGGAGTCCAGCTGCATTTAATGCACACCTTACACTCACATGTGCACACCCCAGGCAAGCAGTGGCCTCAGTGTACTGCAGTGCCTTGAGCCAGTTAATTCCTGTCTTGGGCTCATCATATAAAACGGGGCAAAATTGTAAAAGTGACACCCCAGGTAGTTATCTCGGGAGAAGCACAACCTTCAAACAGTTGCAGCTGATGTGAATTGCGTGCGCTACGAAGAGCCTGTGTCCAAGCCAGTGCTTGGGAGCTGTCATTCCTGAGACCTTCCCTGTCTCAGCATAAAACTTTTTAAAAGGGCTAGGGATGTAGCTCAGTGCAAAGGTCCTGGATTCATAGGTTCAATGCCTGGTGCTACAAATATGCAAATCAGACAGACAGACAGATATACAGGCAGGCAGGCAGACACACACACACACACACACACACACACACACACACACTGAACAGTTCCTCACCCTCAGGCACACATCTGCTGGGCAGCATCACCACTTAGGCCTTCCTCAGGCCCTGTGACTGAGCCAGGGCAGCAGTGACCTAAATGTAACCCCGTGTGGGGACCATACGCAATAACAAGCACCTGAAATACACACGGATCTGTGGCCAGTGCTCATTCACGGAGTTGGCCGAGTACACAGAAAGTCACTCTCAAAGTGCCCCTCTCCAGTTTTGACACCTCTAGAAGCCTTGAAGAGCTGGCAGGAACATACTGCTGCTGATAAACCAGTCCCTGCCACTTACTGGGCACTTTCTGTGTGCTAGAGGTTGGGCAAGACACCCTGGCACAACTTTTATGCCTTAACAATCACTCAGAAGGGGAACTACCATTAGCCCTGCATGCAAGAAGAAACTGAGGGCGAAGAGCCTAGGCGACTCACCTGTGGCCACAGCAGAGCCCATTACCCTTCTGCTACACGGCCTGCCACAGCACTAAGGCCCTTCCCTCAGCCTGCCCTCACCTGTTGAACTCAGGGAGTTTCTGCAGGTCCAGCAGGGCAGAGTGGCAGGTGATCCGGGTCAGGTCGAACTGTGTGATCAGCTGAGGCAGGGTCCTGCCCATCTGGTTCTCTGCAAGTGGGGACCAGCCAGCCGTTTGGCTCCTTCCCTCCCTCCCTCTTCACCTTTTGCTTCTCTGAGATGGGCATAGGGTTTAGCTGTGACGCCCGAGCTGTCTTGAGTTCCTGGACTCAGGATCCACCCACAGCAGTCTCCTGACTGCTGGGACGGAGGGAGGCAGAATCATGTGCTCCCCTCCCCGTGGGCCCCTGGGGCGTGAACCTGCTCTACCACTGAGCCACACCCTGCCAGCCCCTCTCTTGGTTTTTTTTGTTGTTGTTTTTTTTGTTTTTGTGTTTTAAATTTTGGGGCCACCCTGCTAGGTTTCCAGGCTGACCAGCTTAGGACCCTCCCACCTCCGTCTCCCGAGAAGCTGGCTTACATGTGTGCACCCTGCTCTGCCCGCTTCTGTCTTTCCTAAGATGAGATCTTGCTATGTAGTCCAAGTGGGACTGACCCAGGCTGTCCTCTAACACCTGAGTGCCCTGCCTTAGCATCACATGCTGGATTATAGGGGTGCGCCACCATGACTGGCTCTTCTGCCCATGTGCAAACACAGGAAGGCCGAGAGAATGAGCAAGCTCTGGACCCCCATTCCACTCTGACCCAAAGCACCTGACCTGCAGCTACTTATCACTCAAGGGCCCAAATGAGCCTTCATCTCCAGGAAGGACTGTCTTGTCACCTCGGGAAGTCTAAAGACACTGCAGTGACACCAATCCTCATTACCCCAAACTACAAGGACAGCACCCCAAGTGGCTGGTTACATCTCAGAGACATCAACCCGGTTAGGTCTGAGGAGGGTCTGGACAGCTGCGTTTTACAAGCTCCCTCCAAGATGCCACCATGGCCGGGAACTGCAGGGTTGCAGGAGCTCCAGTCCAGGCCCAGGGTTGCAGCTCTACACACCCATCGCGGGTACTGCAGGTTCCTCAGCCTTGCGCTTCCTTACAAACACTTGGGAGGACAAACATCTTGTCCTCAAGGATATTTTAAGGTTAGTGAAATGAGAACAGACCACTCTGCCTCACTTTCAGAAATTCCTGTCAAGCCGGGTGTGGTGGCGCACGCCTGTAATCCCAGCACTTGGGAGGCTGAGGCAGGAAGATCAGTGCGAGTTCAAGACCAGCCTGGGCTATAGAAGTGAGCTCAAGGCCAGCCTGAGCTGCATAGTGAGACCCTGTCTCAAAAAGGCAAAAAAAAAAAAAAAGAAAAAAAGAAATTCCTGTCACCAACAGCCACCCTGTCGAAGCTCAACTCTTCCAAGTCTGGGCTCAGTGTGCTGGGCCAGGCTTACGGGTCTGGCTTCAGGTAACTAGATTCACAGTAACACCAGTGATACTGTGAGCCGAGTAAACACCATGTAGCACAGTAACCACAAGTGCTGTGCTTTGTGCTCACTGCAGGTCTGGCACTGGGCTGGGCCTCCTGCTCCCAAGCTCAGTGAACCCCAGTGGGGAAGGCAGCCACTTCCTCCCACTTCACCGAGGCTGGGGTGGGGGCTGTGCTCAGGGCTGTCCCTGTTGGGAGCCCAGGGTTCCCCCTGCTGCCTGGCTTGATAAACATTTGTTGAGTGAAACAGAGAGCCTGCCTGAGACCTCGTGGCTGGTGGGAGCAACCTGGGGCTGACGGCCAGCTCTGCCCACACCAAAGCCCGGCAACACGCCTCCACAGCTGCTCAGGCGAGTGGGTACCTGCAAAGCCCGAGCCACAGTTCGTGATGATGTCGAGCAAGGCGTCAGGCAGAAAGCCAGTCGCAGCGAAGTGCTCCAGGAAAATGTCCCCTTGCCTCTTGGACAGCTTGCTGCCATCCCTGTTGAGAAGCAAGGGCAGGTGGGCAAAGCGAGGCGGCTGCCAGCCCAGCGCCTGGTAGAGCAGCAGGTGCTTGGAGGTGGAGGCGAGCCACTCGGAGCCCCGCAGCACGTGGCTGATGCCCATGAGGTGGTCGTCCACCACGCAGGCCAGGTGGTATGTGGGGAAGCCATCGCTCTTCAGGATGACGGGGTCGCCCTCCACACTGGCCACCTCGTGCTGATTCCAGCCGTACACCAGGTCCTGGAACGCAGGTGCTGCTTCCGCCAAGCGGAAGCGGATGGCAGGCCTGGGGTTTGTGGCCATCCTCTGGGCCACTTGCTTCTGGCTCAGGTTCCGGCAACGATTGTCATACCTGAGGAAAAGCCAGGTGCACAGAACTGCTGCTGGATGTGAGTGCCAGCTCTGTCTCTGACAGCTCTAGAGCGCCCCCCCATTCTTAAAAATGTGTTTAGTACAGGGGATACAGAACCTACAGGGTCTCACTACACAGATAGGACTCAGAGATTATCCTGTTTTCGGCCTCCCAAGTGCTGGGATTACAGGTGCAGGCCACCACACCCAGCCTCCATCGCTGTCTCTGGGAGCCCTGGGGGTGGGGCTAGCAAGGCAGGTCATCATTTAGCACTTTAAGTTGCTTCCTCAGTGTGGTGAGGAGAGGCTGCATGTAGAAAACTAAGAGATAACGGGGTGTCAGGCACTGAGGTTCACCACCAACGGCTCTTCTTCCCCTCCCCCTGGGTAATAAAGCACAGGCCAAGAGCTTGGGCTGAGAATTGGGGCAGTGGCTGCTACAGTTACAGTCATGCTGAAGTCCCCTCACCTGACCCTAGTGACCAGTTCAGGAGAACAGAATCACATCCTGGGCAATGGTCAAAGAAAACTACACCTCGGGCACAGGCCAGGGCCAAAGACCTTCCAGGGAGGAAGTCCCCATAGGACCTGGCCTTCCAGGGAAGGTCTTTCCAAATAAAGGAAAGGAAGGACTGCAAGACGGAAAATTTCCCGACCCCTCTCAGTCCTGCTTGGAGAACTGTGCCCAGGTGCCCAATCCACAAAACCGGGAGGCAAAAAGTGTGAGGGTACCTGGGTCCCCACTGCCAAGGTGTAATAACTGACACCAACAACTGAAAAGAAAAAAAGCCTTCATCTGGCTCACATGCTGGTGTTTTTTTTTTTTTTAATAGCACCAGGGATCAAACTTGAGACCTTGCACTTGCCAAACAGATGTTTATGCAGCTGAGCTATACCCTAGCATCCAGCTGGCTCACATTTTAGGGGAATTCAGTCCATGCTCGTTGCCTAAGATGCACACAGCACCCACTCCAGGGCGTGGCTTTTTTCCGACACAGCACCTCCTCTGATGTGACCTCCATCACCCACGGCCACGTATAAATGGCACATGGGTGTCTGGCTCTAAAGCAGAAACACCAGGGCACAAGGGTATGACAGAGCGAAGGTGCTTCCCTCGAGGAAGCCAGGAAGCAGAGCCCAAGGGAAAGGGCACGGGCCAGGTCTCGTCCCAGATGTGCTCCACCAATCACCAGGCAGCACGTGGGACAAGCCAGCTGCCACGAGGTGTGAGCAGCACACTGGCCGGGCAGCAGCAGCTGGGACCCCCCCAACTCGGGAGGTATTGGTGAGGGGCTGGGCTCTTACCGGGGCGTCTGGTGGTTCCTCAGTGCCTCCTTCTTTAGGAGCTCCAGCCTCTGTGGGGAGCAGAAGCAGGGGTAGGCGGCCCCTGCCTTCAGCAGTGTTTCTGTGGCCTGGGTGTAGAGTGCCAGCCGCTGCGACTGCTGGTAGGGCCCTACAGGACCTCCCCGGCGGGGGCTCTCATCAGGGGGGATGCCTGAGACATAGGGAAGGACAATCATAAAGGACAGCACCTCAGAGTATGCAGTACCCACACCCAGGCATTTGCTTTTGTTTTTAACCCAGCATTGTAGATACTGTGACATCCATCACTCATGGTCGTGTCAAATGGTCCACAGGCAACCATGCCGAAGAGGAAGTAGGTGTGCAGCCAGGCAGCGCACAGTCAGGACCTAAGGAAGGCAGGGTGTGGTGGTGCAAACTGTCACCCCACACTCAGGAGGCCAAGGCAACAGGAACTCCTCAGGTTCAAGGCCAGTGTTAGCCACATAGAGAGACCCTATGTCAATGAATAAACAAATGGGACGGGTTCTTCTTGTTTCCCATTTTGAGGCAGGGTCTTGTTATGCAATTCAGGCTAGCTCTGAGCTCACTGTGTAGCCTAGACTGGCCCTCTAACTCAGAGAAATCCTCCTGCCCCAGCTGGCCTTGCTAGTGCTAGGATTTCAAGCATGCACCACCACACACATCAGAGAGACAAGTTCTTTTACTTTTCTTTCTTTCACTTAGTATTTGGTATAGGGTCTCAGTATGTAGCTGTGGCCCTTCTCACCCCTGGGGCTGGCAGGCCCAGCACAGTGAGGTGGAGGAGTACAAAGCCCTCCCTCCGGCCTGCATGGCCTCTCATCCCCAAGGCCTCCAGCAGTACCCTGGTTCATGAGTTTACTTCTTCCCACAGAACCAGTCACAGAATTCAGCTCAGTCTACACCTGCAACTCGTTTGCAGCCAGCATTGTGGAAATTAAGCTGGCGAACCGAGGTGCCACTGCGCATGACCTGACGCCCACAGAGCAGCCTCTCTGTCACCAGATCTCCAGTCACACTACTTCATTCACCCTCCTTGGGCCACACTGGCCTCCCTGCTACCCCTCGGATGCCTTCCTTCCCCCAGGACAGCTGCAGCTGGGACTCTCTCAGCTCTGAAAGTGCCTCACTAGGTAATCACAGGGCCGCCTCTTACCTCCTGAGTCTCTGTGCCAATGTCATGGTCCCCGGGGAGTGTAGGCCATCTAGGAAAGCACTCCTCGCCCCAGGACCGTAGCCTGTCACCCCACAACCTTTCCACCACTCTCTGTCACCTTAGAAGTCAATTCCTTGTTCATCTGCCTTTCCTGCTGGCTGAACTGGGTCTCTGCTCACCACCCCACCTCCTGGAACAAGCTCGAGTCACAGTGAGTTATCTACTTGGGTTAATTCCTTCAAGCAACGACCCTGAAATGAGTGTGTGCTAACACCTGCAATTAAAGCTAGAACAAAATGGGGTTGTGCCCATTAGGAAGTGAGTCCAGTGAACAATTTCCCTGAGATGAGAATCCACACCTCGGAACACTCTGGAACCCCTCCTTCAGGCTGCTAATCTTGCCCAGTTCTACCTGTCCATCGGGGTCTCCTGATGCAGAAAACACAAGCCATACCTCCTGCTAATGCTGCGGTTAGCTATCCTCAGGATTAAAATTCCACAAGACTGATTTGGGAGACTGCACATATTTTGTTTGGCTCTTATAGCATGCTTTAAAAAAAAAAAAAAGGAGCCCAGATTTAACAACGAAGAGTATTAAGAAAAACCGTAAAGACCAAAACCCTAGATGGCTGGTTCCCCTGGAAGCAGAAGGCTAGACCGTAGGGCCAGGACTCTCAGGACCACAGCGCTGGCTGCCTGTCTGGGTGACCCCTTTCTTCCTGCTCGCCAAGGCCTGGCTCCTCCCATGTCCGCAGGTGCTCCCCACAGAGAACCTCAAGACTGTAAGATTAGAAAAGGACTCCCAGCTCTTCACAATAGCTCACCTTTGGCCACAGATATATTACATTTTGTTTTCTCCCTTTACCTATTTTTACTTGGCCCAAACTTGCTCTGCAGAACCTGTTTTTTCCCCCTCTCTCATAAATATGAAACATTGTCATTGTTTTTTGTTTTAATGTTACGGCTGGCTCAGCCTGCCCTGGGGGTGGGGGCTGGCACAGCATATGGTGCTGGGGATTGAACTGCAGTCCCTGAGGTTGCCTAAGCTTGCATAATCTGGTGCTTTGGACCACTGAGCTATCTCACCAGCCTGTTTTCCTTTTTTTTTTTTTTAACTATATTTATTTATGTTAGGGCCAGCTCAGCCTGCCCTGGGGGTGGGGCTGGCGCAGCATGTGGTGCTGGGGATTGAACTGCAGTTCCTGAGGTTGCCTAAGCTTGCCTAAACAGGCGCTTTAGATCCCTGAGTTATCCAGCTGGCCCGACTGCCACTGTTTTAAAAAGAAAAAGAAAAAGGAATACCAAGGCAGCCCTGGATCTCAGACTCCGAGAGCCTCGTCATGTGGCACCTGCTCTCTGGCCGGCCAAGCTTTACCCATTGTGCCAGGACTAACTCTCACCATAAACCCCACGAGTGCCCCACTCTTTCCCCTGAGAAGGGTCCCTTCCTGCCAGGCCTACCTGCCCACTCCAGCATGTCCTCGATATTCTCCGCTGCCCCCGGCACAAGGCGAGTCTGATCCGTGTCCTCCAGCCGCAGGATGAAGCTGCCTTGGTGCTTCTTGGCAAAAATGTAGTTGTACAGGGCAGTGCGGAGGCCCCCCAGGTGCAAGAAGCCTGGCAGGAGAAGGATGAGTTCAGACAGGAGGGGAAACGCACTCCGTTCCAGACCAAATGCCCCAACCAATGTGAGAGAGCACGCAGGGCGCTGTCCGGCCTCCCTGGCCAATGCCCAGCCAGCCAGCCCGCCACTGAAGGTGACAGGGGGTGAGGGGAGGCACACTTACTCCTCACGCGGGAAGTGGGAGCCCACCCAAGCTTCAGAGCACATCGCCTTGCAAAAACGCCTCATCTCAGGGGCGCTCACCTTAAGGCCAACCAGGTGATCACTGAATGAAGCCCTGTCACACACGTACTTAACACAAATTTTTTAAAAAACTTATTTCTTTTGCCCAGGTTCTCATTACGCAGTTCAAACTTGTAGTGATCCTCCTGTCTCAGTCTCCCCAGAGCTGGGATTACAGGCATGTGCCTCCATGCCCAGTTTTAGGGCCAGCATGGCCTAGATACTAGAGATTGAACTCAGGACCTTGCGTTTGCCAGGCAGGCAATGAGACTGCCAAGCTATCTCTGCAGTCCAAACTCATACAAAATTTAATGATGTGTCCTGGTCAAAAAAGCACATGGATGCCCAGGTGCTGGGGTGCATGTCTTTAATGCCAGCACTCAGGAGGCTGGGGCCTGAGGATCACCATGAGTTTGAGGCCAGCCTAGGATACAAAATGAGTTCAAAGCCATCCCAAGGGTGAAGACCCTTGCCGCCTTCCCCACTCAAGTACACTGATTACAAGTGAAAAAAAGAATTTCTTGTTCTATTTTGCTTTGAGCCAGGGTCTCACCATGTCGTTCAGACTGGCACATGATGACTCAGTGATCATCCTGCTTCACCCTCCTGAGTGCTGCGACCACAGGTGTGTGCTATTATGCCTGACTCAAAAACTTCTGAATACTGTAAGTCCCATTTCCCAAACATGCTCTTACCTATACCGTACTACCTGTACCTTGCCTCCTTGAGAGTCAGACTTCAAGTCTTACTTATTGAGGTATGTTGTTAGTATACGGTCCAGGCTGGCCTCTTCCATGGACCCACCTGCCTCAGGCTCCTGAATGCTGGCACTACAGGCCTGAACCATCACACTTGGCTTGGTTAGCATCTAAAATGGGATTTAGCCAGATGTAGTGAAACATGCCCATAAGCCCGGCACTCAGGAGGCTGAGGCAGGAAGGTCACCTTGAAGTTGCAACCAGCCTGGACTACCCAGCGAGTTCAAGGCCAGCCTGAACTACATACCACAATCCTGTCTCAAACCCACAAAATAAAAACCAACCAAAATCAATTATTTGATTCCACTGTATTTGGCTTTACCAGAATTAAAACTTGTAAGATTTTTTTTTCTTCTAGGTTTTTTGCGGGACCGGGGTTCAAACTCAGGACCTTGCACTTTCTAGTCAGGCACTTGTGTCTCAGAGTTATCTCCCCAGCCCCCAAAACTTGTAAGATTTTTTTTTTTCACCTTTCTTGACTAACAACTTGAAATTAAGTTTCTCAGGGCTACCGTTTCTTCTCTCCTCTCTTCAGCTTAGTCCTTGGCCCAGGGTCTCCAGTGAGCTCCTCTGCTTTTCCAGGTACAGTCATAGATCAGGAAAAGCTCCTCTGGGTTCAGGCAGACCCTCATCCCACACGGGGTACATGGGTGACATCTGGCTAGTCACCTGCAAGGCTATGCTCAATGGTCCAGGTCCCAGGAGGCCTAGGGCACAAGGTTCAGGCCTAGCAGCTGCAAATAAGGTCTTGGATGTCATACCCACCTGGAACCCCGTCCATCTTTTCTGGTTACTATCCTTCAGCCACTTGCCTTAATTTTTGTAGCTTCAATTTATCAGTCAGAGAATTTAAAAAGAAAAAAACAGGAACCTCCCAAAACTGGGGTTGCTAGCACTGTCTATAATTTTAGTACTAGAGAGGCTGAGGCAATGGGACTGAATTCAACACCTGCCTGAGCTACACGATGACTTAGCCAGAACCTGTCTCAAGGTAAAACAGTAAAAAGGGACAGGAATGTAGGGAAGGTGAAGGCCCAGGGTCAATCCCCAGCACTGGCAGAAAACAAAGCAGGAACCTCCTTTACAGCGGGGCTGCCACGGCCTCTGCATTGCATGCCAACTGGCACACGCTTCCCACTGCTTGCAGCTATCACAGAGATCTATGTTGCTGCCAATTCTCCTCTAAGGTCGGCAATTTCCCATATGGCTCTCCTTGCACATTAGCAAGAAAGCATGACTCACAACTAGGCCGCTGGAGACTACCCTACCCTCTGAGGCTTTGCTGAATGGCTCAGCGGCACTGGCTCAAATCCTGGGCTGCAGGGGCTGTCTCACAAGGCCGAGAAACTACAGCCCAGGAAAGTTAGGTCATTTGCCCACACGTTTGCAAGGCTTGCATTTTGTGTTTATGACATTTGCATTTTCCTAGAAATTCATTTACATTGACTTTATACAAATACTGCTCCCCAAATGGAAATTAAAAACTGCTGTTTATACACCACAGGTGGTTTGGGAAGCGCTCCTCTGCACTGCCATGCCGGCCCACAAGGGTTCTGGCACCTGTGCCAGCTGGGACCTTGCCACAGGGATCCTCTGCAGACCCTGAGGTCTGAGCTGTAAGAGATGTAAGACCAGCTCAGGTGCAGAAGGGTGGTATCAGCCAGGTATGACGGGGCACACCTGTAATCCCAGCAATGAGGCGGAGGCGGGAGGATTTCTTGGGTTATATGGAGAGTTCAAGGCCAGCCTGAACTACAAAGAGAGATTCTGTCACCATAAAAGATAAAAAGAGCAATGCTGAGTCCTAGCACAGCATTGGCTACTCAGTAGGCCTCTGTAGCCTCTGGAGGCTGAGCTTTCAACAATAACGAACAGGGCAGTGTAGCTGACATTCTCTTTCCTCAGTTTCCTTCTATAGGTTTCACATGCAACCATTCTTTGTTCGGGGGATTTAGTTATTTTTGAGACAAGGGCAACAATGCAGGCTAGCCTCGAACTCAAGGCAATCCTGCCTCAGCCTTCCGAGTGCTGATATTACGCAGGTGCTCCAACTCACGCAGCAATTTCCTATTGACAATCCATTCTCTGCCTAAGTGTGCCAGAAAAGCATTCTGGGGCACCCTATCTCACCCTTGTGGGCCTACTCTCTTTCATGGCCTGCATGGCATGTGTGACTCTAAATTTTTATTTATTTATTTTCCCGGTATTGGAGATTGGACCCAAGGCCTTGGCACTAAGCTGCATTCCTACCCCGCCCCTCTTTTTGAGACAGTCTCATTTGTTACCCAAGTTGAACTTCAATTAGTGATCCACCTCAGCTTCTCAGAAGGCTGCATTATAGACGTGTGCGTCGTCATATGCGGCTTAAAATTTTTTATAGGCATTTGCTGGACAACTAGCACACAAGCTCCTTAAGAGCAGGGGCCCCGGCGTTGTCCGTCACCAGCAGAGGTGGCAAACCGAATTGCGCAAACAGTTTCGGGCTGAATCACTAAGCTTGCTAAGCTTCGCGTCTGTATCCTAGCGCTTCGTATACGGTACAGTTCAATTTATACCGGATGTACTTTTTCTTTTAAACAGAGTCTCGCTACACAGCTCAGGCTGGCCTTGAGCTCACTCTGTAGCCCAGGCTGGCCTCGAACTCGCAACGATCCTCCTGCCTCAACCTGTCGGGCGCTGTGATTACAGGCGTGCGCCACTACACTTGGACTCAATACACTTTTCCTGAATGCAGGAGAAAAAAGACTAAAATAGGCAACACAGTCTTTTAAACGCCTGGTTCCTGCACCTCAACTTCGCCTTCTGCAAGCGGGGTCGCGAGCCCCTCACCCGCCCGCCCCTTGACGCCACCGGAAGGGATCCCTCCGGAAGCGTTCAGGGGGCGGGGGCCGCGCGAGGTCGGGGCTTATGGCGTCGCGTCCTCCAACGTTACCTGTGGGGCTGGGAGCGAAGCGCACTCGTACTGCACCCCCGAGATCAGCGCCCACACTGGCTTCTCGCCATCCCAAGGGGCGAGCCAAGGGCGCTAGGAGCGTCCCAGGCTGCAGAACCCTCTTCCAGAGCGCCGCCATGTGCGATGGTATCACACGTGAGCTTCTTGCGTCACTTCCGGGATACTTCCAACCAATCGGCGTCCGCCACAGCGGACTCAGCCCCGCCCCTTAAAGGCAAAGGGCTTTGAGTTTGAAAACCCACGCCTCCTTGAACGGCTGAGATCGCCGTCCGTCACTAGGGGGCAGAGCCCCGGCGGCGGGCTGTTTCCCGGACCCGCCCCCTTCGTCTGGGGAAAGCTAAAGCGTGGCAGGGGCCGGGCCGGGGAAACGGAGGAGGCGGGTCTCCATAGAAACCTCCACCTGTTTCCGGCCAGCCTGTACAAGATTAGGGGCTGCTGCGGGGGCCAATCTCAGTCGCTCGCTTCTTCCCGGCGGCCACTGCGGGAGCGGTGGGTGTTGTACACAATCATCATGGCGGCGGCCGGGGCCCCGGATGGTGAGTGCGAAGCGGGTGGCGGGAGCGGAGCTGGGGCCGAGGCTGTCGGCGCCTCTGCGGGGCCGGGCGGCCCGGCCCCTGCGCAGAAACGCGCCCCCGGTTCCGGCGAGCGCCCACCTTGGAACCCCCTTTGCAGGCATGGAGGACTCTAGCATGGACACCGAGGCCGAGACGGCGGCCACTGAGGCGCCCGCGCGGCCGCTCAACTGCGTGGAGGCCGGAGCGGCGGCGGGGGCGGCGCCCGAGGACGCCTGCGATGCGAGAGGCAGCCTGCAGCCGGCCCCGGCGCAGCCCCCCGGGGACGCGGCGACCCAGGCCTCGGTCAGCAACGGCGAGGACGCGGGCGGCGGCGCGGGCCGGGAGCTGGAGCTGGTGGACCTGAAGATCATCTGGAACAAGACCAAGCACGACGTAAAGGTTCCGCTGGACAGCACGGGCTCGGAACTGAAGCAGAAGATTCACTCGATCACAGGTGAGCGCGGCGGGGTCCCCGCACTGTCGCCGTGCTAGGCTCTGCTGGGCGCTCGGCCCTCCGCGTTCGGCACCCCGGAGGCAGGGCCTGAAAGTCTATCATCAGTCGGATGGAGGAAACGAGACCTGAAATCTCAGCGAAGGAGGCTGGCATTTCACGCCCAGGTCCCTAGGCCGCGAGCTTCAAGCTGGTACTGCAGTAACTTCATTAGTACGGTCACCTGAAGCTTTTGGGAGCTTCAAAGCTGTAGGACCTCGTCTGTGGGCTCGGGCTTGGTGAGCCTGGGATATAGCCCCTAGTCTATTAGCAGCACAGTACTTAGGTAATTTTCATAAGGGAAGTTTAAAAGACCCTGCCATTGGCCGTCTTGCTGACTTACAGATTATTTCTATTTGTTCCTTGTTCTTTGTGATGCTTTGCTATTTGAAATGGTTTCTTGTTAAAATGTTCTCCGTTTAGCTTATGAAGTTATAAGAACATGTTATTTTGTCCTTACTCACATTTGTGAATTCTCAGTGTTGGAGAGATTAGATGAATAAGGAACAGCTTGGGGTGTGGATTCCAGTATTCACTGAACGATTACTGACCACAATACTAGGTGATGCGCTGCATGCTCTACGTTTGCGCTGGGTGTTTATCTTTAAAGCAAATTATACTGAAGCATCTACTGTCATCCATATCTTAAGGTACTGGATGTTCACTTCCTCCTGTTATTCTCAGTCTTTTTTGTTGCCAGTCACACTGTAGTTAAGCCTGACCTTGAACTCACAGCAGTCCTGCTTCAGTCTCCCCAGTGCTGGGAGGACAGGCATGCAGCGCCACACCTGGCTTCCTTGGGCTGTTTCTCAAGGGCTGTGGTTGGTACACCTCCGTGTGTCAGTGCCTTCTTTAACTCTCTGCTCTCTTACCTTCTCCCAAGGACTCCCGCCCGCCATGCAAAAGGTCATGTATAAGGGGCTCGTCCCTGAAGATAAGACGTTGAGAGAAATCAAGGTGACCAGTGGGGCCAAGATCATGGTGGTTGGCTCCACGATAAACGATGTTTTAGCAGTGAACACACCCAAAGACGCTACGCAGCAGGATGCAAAGGCTGAAGAGAACAAGAAGGAGCCCCTCTGCAGGCAGAAAGTGAGTCCGTCACGTGCTTGCTGCTCCTGAGAGGCTTTGTCTTCTGCTGCGGCTGGCTGTATTCTCCCTAGAATAAGTTCGTTTTCAGACAGGGCCCATGATGGGAAGTTATGGCAGCAGTTGGGCACAACCCAGTGGAGGTGACACCTGCCTGAGATTTGCAGCTTTGTTTCATCTGGCGGGTCAGTGTCTCAAGTCTACCTACTTTAGAACAAGGCTCTTGGGGCCCAGCAGGACGTATCAGTGGTCTAAAGCGCCTGCTTAGGCGGTTGCACGACTGCAGTTCAATCCCAGGCACCACATGCTGCGCTAGCCCTGCCCTCAGAGCAGCCTTAGCTGGCCATAAAAATAAATATAAATAAACAAAAGTTCTTGAAATAAGAAAAAAAAAAAAAAAAAAGAACAAGGCTTTTGTAAAGGGGACTTCAGACCAGAAGTTGAGGAATCAGTTGAGGGTTGCTCTGTCCCACTTAGTATTGTGGAAGAATGCCAATCATGCTAGAATTCAGCCCCCACCTTACTTCAAAGGTGAGCATTTGGTTTCTGGTTTGTAGCTTCCCCCAGCCGTAAAAGCCGTCTAGGGACTGGGCTGCAGCTGAGGAGCACAGCCCCGGCCCGGCATTCACAGGCTTCTGAGTGTGATTGCTCAAGGAACAACAAAAAATGTATAGGCATAGAAGTCAACCAATCTCAGAGGCCTCCCTAAAACTGACCGTTTCAGGAAGCCGACTGAAGCTGAGTAGCACAATAGCACTTTCCTGGTCCTTGGATCTGTGAAACACGGGCTAGACGATGATTAATTTTTTTGTGCTACCAGAGATTGGACTTGGGATCTTGTGCTTGCCCAGGAAGCACTCCCGAGCACTCACTGCACTGAGCTGTCTCCCAGCCCAGGAAGCACTCCCGAGCACTCACTGCACTGAGCTGTCTCCCAGCCCAGGAAGCACTCCCGAGCACTCACTGCACTGAGCTGTCTCCCAGCCCATCAAGCACTCCCAAGCACTCACTCCACTGAGCTGTCTCCCAGCCCAGGAAGCACTCCCGAGCACTCACTGCACTGAGCTGTCT
>PVJA010004153.1:0-88671 GCA_004027025.1 Myocastor coypus | reverse complement strand
TTTCTGTTCTGTTCTCCTTTCTACTTTTGTGTAGTTGTTCCCCTACTTGGGATGCTATTGATTTAGGCATGTCTTTGTCAACTTTAGATATTATTTCTGCTCTGATGTCCTCTATACGTTTCTCCAGCCGTTTTTCCACTTCATGTATTTCTTTTTTTACTTCAGATGTTATCTCTGATCTCAGTTGCTCTACAAGTTTGTGCACTTGTGTGTCTGCCTCAGATGCTACCAATTCAGAGGTTTCATCTGTATAATTCTCATTTTCTTCCATGATAGTGTCTTATGTATTTGGTTTGGGTGGGCACAGGTCCTGAGATTGCCTCCTACTCCTTGTTGTTATCATTTTGTATGGAAGCGACCTCTGCACTTTGGTGGTGTTATGCTGTGTCTATGGGCGTTTGGTCTGGAGACTCCAAGGTGGTTCTTCTACAGAAGTTCCTGACTCTTGTGTTGGGGCTCTGGCTGCTAGCTTTTGTAAATCCTGGGGGATGTGGTCTCTAGGTGGAGGTGGAGCTTTGGGATTGAATAGTCCTGGTAGGCTCGTGGACCAGATCGGTTGCTAAACGAGCTATTTGATGGTTTCGGTGCTGGAGGTTGGGCTGGAGGGGTTCAAAAAAAAAAAAAAGGTGGGGCGAGAGCGGGGAAAGGGAAGGCGGGCCAGGGATCTTGACCAAGCCGGCGCGTGTGCTTGGCTCCCAGCAGTGTGGTTTGGGTCTGGCTGGAACAGGAAGTTAGTTGCGGGAACGCAGAGTCGGGGCAGAGGGGCGCAGGGAGCTTACCCGCGGCGGACGCACAGGCTCTGCTCCCCGCGGTGTGGTTTGGGTCTGGCTGGAACAGGAAGTTAGTCGCGGGAACGCAGAGGCGGGACAGAGGGGTGCAGGGAGCTTACCCGCGGCGGGCGCGCAGGCTCAACTCCCAGCGGTGCCGTTTGGGTCTCACAAATGTAATTTGGAAAGAATATGGAATTTTGATAAATGGAATATCTGATTAGGTGAAAAAAGATATTGGAGCTTGATCTAAGTACATCTTTTGCAGATATATACATATATAGATACAGATATAGATACAGATATAGATATACATGTTTCAGAGTTTATTGAAATTGGTGAAAGACGATGATCAGAGGAAACTTTTCGTTGTTTTTGTTAATACCTTCAAGAACATTGGTAGAAATCCAATTAAGAGGTAGCAGGACTTAGGTAGCAGAGTGTGCGGCTCTGCCACTTCCTGGGCCAGAAGATCTGTAGAGAAATCGGAACTTACTTCCCCTCTTCCTGCATGCTACAGTGAGGTCCCTTGGGCTTTGTGGTCCATAAAGCCTTCTTCTGGATAATGTTCTAAAAACTTACATATTTATTGAAAATTTACTCTTGAGAAAGCATCATATTATCTTATAAGACAGAGAAATTCTAATTTGGGAGCCAATGAATGGAACTTGAACAATTTCTAAGTCAAACTGTATCCTACAGGTAGGGGATTATTAACTGGTGGTCACTTTGTTTCACCAAGCTCAACTGAACTAGCAGGGTACTGGGTGTGGGAGGCCCGCCTGAGGATTATCGCCAGAACCTGAGAGAACTGGAAAAGCTGTTGAGAGGCTGTTAGGGAAGCTCTTTCAGAGAAGCTGTTGGAACTGTTGGAAGCCATTGGCTCTTTCGGGCTCTTCTGCTGGGTGACCTCATTGTGCTGGCTTTCCTGATGCACTTGGCTATTCTTGTCAAAGAAGGTGCTTGAGTCCTCACTGTCATTGAGAATGGCTATGGTTATTGGCTCTCATCTTGAGAACCAATTCCTCGTTCCAAGGGGAAGATGCTGCACTGTTCAGCCTCAATAAGAGTCTTGGCATGTCAGCTTTCCTGATGCGAACTCAGCTTTCCTCCTTGCTGGAGGAGCTAGAAACCTCACTAGTGCTGAGGAGGATACTTTTCCAGGGAGCTCTGGCTCTTACCTTGAGCCTTTCTTCCTGGCTCCGTTTAGATCCTTGGGCCTGCTGGCACAGATCCTTCATCCCTCTGGCATAGACTTGCAGCTTGTATCACTGACCTTTGGACACTTCCAGCACAGACCCATGAAATGGGTCTGGGTTGGGACACTGTCATGGACTTTGGGCCTCCCGTTGGACTTGCGAGAGGCATTGTTATGAGTTCCAGGTTTTCAGCTGGTCTCGTGAAGGACATTATCACAGGATCCAGGCCCTCAGGTGGAGTCTTCAGTCTTTAGTGTGTGGATGGATTATCATTGGGTAATAATAAAATAACCTTATGAAATGTGTACTGTATTATAACGTTGTCCTTGTAAACCCCAAGCTACACACTGTTCCCATGGCCATCCCACCTGCTGCAGCCATGCAGAGAATCGGGGTGCGCTATTTTCCTGGATACGCGGGTCACCCAAGGCCCATAGAGGCCTCCAAACATTAAACTTCCCCTCCCTTCTCACGAATGACAGGCTTGAGCTGGATTCCTCTATGCAGTTGGAAAGTAAAGAATCAATCTATATTTGATTAAAAATAACAGTATAATTGCTGATAATAATCGTGATAATGAGAACAGTAACAAAAAAGGAATTCACCTGTGAGTTATTTCAATTCACCCATGAATTTAAACTAAAAATTACTTCAGAAGCTAAGCACAGAGTAATGTGTTTTGGATATTCTTTAGAAAAAGTGGTGACACAATATTCTAACCATCTAGACACAGATATAGGAAGAGGCATATGGGAAGTAAGAAATGTATAAAAAATTCAGCTTTGGAATTTTTTTGTCTTATTTCTCGATGATGTTTTGCCAGTATGTTATAAGCTTCATCAGAAAATTCAAACACAAACTTTTGTTTGGCCATCAAAGCTTTTATAGATTTAATTTTATTTTAAAGAGTAAAAATAGCAGAAACAAAGATAGAAAAAACAGTAACAAGTAAGAATACATATAGTACAGAGTTTCAAAACAAGAAAAATTTAACATTGGTTGCATTACATATTTTCATCATCAAATCAGTTTAAGTCAACACACATAGGTATGTAGAACTGATCAAACAATTAAACATTAAAACTTTTAATAAACAGTATTTTTTTAATCTTCCAAATACATTTTGTATTTAAGTCACTCTTCTAAAAAAAATTATGAGGGTTGAGGGTGCAGAAAGCACAAGGTCCTGAGATTGATTCCTGGTACTGCCCAAAATTTGTTTATTTATTTATTTCTTCTTTTGAGTCCTTACACTAGGGAGACTATATAATATTTGCATATGTAGGTCTGGTTTATTTCACTTATGAGTATACATTCAAGATACATCCATTTACATATGAAGTCTTCTAGTTTATCATATAGCTGAGTAATATTCCATTTGATAAAAATACCATATCTTTTCAATCATTCTTCAGATGATGGGAATTTTGATTATTTCCAGGATTTGGCTATCACAAATTGTGCTGCTATGAACATAGGTGCACAGATATCACTAGGACATGATGTTTTCAGTTCTTCTGGAATATCAAAGCATTTTTTAACTTCAACTTAGACAATGAAATGAATGTGTAAAATCATAGATCCACTGACTACTTTGCATAGTTGGTAGTTTTATTTTAAAGATGTTTGTGTATCTGGTACATTTTTTTTTAAATAGTGATATAGATTCAACTTTAATGCCTGGAAAGAAATTTAGAGTGATCAAAAGATTGATTTGCAAGCAAAAAAAGACACTAGGTAATGCCCAGCATGGCTTATTCAGAGTAAATTTCACTGGATTAATCTGATCTTGCTAGAGTGACAGGCCTGACATATGATGGGCAGTGGGTGTATAAGAAGAGGCAACAAAGATAAACTCTATAAGGATATGTCAGTGACTAGGGGACATTTAAAACTAGCTTGAGATGAGTTTATTCTAGACATATGGATGCTGACATCTTTTCAAAATCATGTATTTCTTGGGCCTTTTGAACTTTCAGGAGTCTCTGTAAAAGATGGGGAAGGTAAAGGTTTTCTCAGTGGCATATCCTGGCCTCTCTGAGGGTGACAAGGTTTATATCTAGATGTCCTTTAGGAGCCTCATGCCCTTATGCATGGGACTTTTGAAAGAAGATTGGACCATGGAGTGCTGTAAGCTGGCTTGCTGTGAGGAGTTGGTGTCTGGCAGGAAGACAGGTCAGCAGGGATCATGACCCTTGACCTGGAAGGGTATGAGTCCCTCTTTGGGTATATCCTTCTATTTCTGCTTTCTTGTCACCATGATGTGAGCAGCTTTCTTTACCAACCCTTCTATCCTGCCTTCCGGTCTCAGAGCTGGCTGACTGTGCACTAAAAATCTGAGCCCAAGCATGCCTCTTGTCCTCTGAGTTATAAGTATTTTGTCACAGTCACAAGAAAGTGGCTAAAGACAGAGGTTCAAAGGTTAATCTAGTAGGTAACAATTAGCATGGAATAGATTAGATTTCAGTGAGAACAATAAGAGTTAACTGCACATAGTAAGGGAACATACGGTTTTGTATAACTGTTTTCCCAACTCTGTGTGTGTTTGATGGGACATGATATTAAATGCCCTCCTTTCTGTAAGTTGAAGTAAAAACCATTCAAAAGCCACCGAACTTGACGATCCTATATTAATTTTTTTCTCCCCTCAGCAAACATTTATTGCACCTGCCATGTGTTTATAGTCCCTTCTGGCTCTAACATTTCATACTCTTAAAATCGGGTATCCAATTAACAACAACATATCAAGCTGAAATTATCAGTTTGATAGATTAGAATTCTACCCTGTCTATTCTTGTAACAATAAAGCACAAATGAATTGCATCGCGTATGCAGTTAACTTGCATAGGTTCAACTATACGTGTTTGGCAAACACAAAATAGCAAACGTTTACTTAAAATACTTTGGTTCCTAATGCAAATCAAAAACTAATTTAGTCCTCTTCTGGAAGAACAAAACAAAAGCAGAATCAGAAATAGTACTCTTCCAGTGCCATGAGGGGAACAGACTATTTAGACTATTAACAGTCAGTGAGTAAATCCTAAAGCATATAGTTTAAAAGTAGTTAGAATAAACACAATTTGCACAACGGGCTTTATAAACTAAGTCCAGGGGGAGCATTAGTCATCTTGCAAGTTCATTATAAAAGAGGAGTGTCTCATCTTCCTCTGAAAAGCACAGATCATCTTCCTCATTTTTCTTTTTCTTCTGCCTTTCTTCTTTTTTCTTTGCCCACAATTGACCATCAATCATTGTATGTAATATTAATGAATTAATGTTTAATATGCACATAAGTTAAGAAGCACAGAGATAAAATAAACCCTTTATCTTAAGAAAGAATATTACTAATACTACACATGCCATCTGATACAATTCTAGTTATATTCACGTGTGACAATTCATTGGTGTAGCTCAAATTCATCCACTTTTAATGGTTTATAATATTCCGTTATATGCTGTACATATTTTACTTAATCATGCTCCTTCTAATGAGCTTCCATAAATGTCTACTATGTATATACAATGCTATGTATCTCTTAGGATAGATGATAGATAGATAGATAGATAGATAGATACAGATACATACATAAATACATACATATATACATACATACATATTTACATACATACATATATACATACAAACATGAAATAGAGAGAGAGATGTAATTCTCCTCAATGATCCTTCCCTATTTCGGATTGCAGTACTGTCACACCCCATAGCAACCTAAACAACTACTCCTAACTCTATTCAGTAACCTCAACAGTACTCCTGTGACTTTCAGAGAATCCAACCTAGCACTTGCCCCAAGTTCATACTTCAGCCATACAGGATACCTTGAATTTCTAGGTCTTAGGGAATGGGAGGTTTGATTTCACCATGTGGCCTTCCAAAATACTGATGCTAATTTATTTTTTAGTCTGGGTAGTAAAGTGCCTGTCTTTTTCTACATCCCTAGTAGTAGCTAATGCTTCAGATGTCTTAATTTTTATTAACGGATATGAATTATAACTTGTCATGACCTTAATGGGAATTTCCTTGATTGCTAATTATTTTGTACTTTTTTCAGATATTTGCTATATGTATTTCTTCTGATATGCTCATCCTAATAATTTTATTCATATTTCTGTTTGCCTGATGTGTTTTTCTCATTGACTTTGAGTTATTTAAGAGGTCTTCACACACTGTTGGCCATAGGTTGCTTCAGCTTCATCTCTGATTGAGAAACACCATCAACTCAGGGGCTCAAAGCATTGAAAATTTAGTATTCACAGCTCTGCCAGCTGAAGTAAGGGTGCCAGTATGGTATCTTCTAGTGGAGATTCTCTTTGAAATTTACAAGCAGGCAGTTTCCTGGTTGCACTTGCCCAGAGAGAGGATGAGCTCTCTGCTGTCTCTTTGAACAGGGGCATCAGTGCAGTCATGATCTTGTTGAATCAGCTCCTGAAGGCCCCACCTCCAAACACCATCACACCTTTGAGGGTCAGGAATTGAATTTGGATGGACACAGCATATAGACTCACAAGCACACAGCTTCTGGTTTGTTTATAATCTTTTTGCTTTTGTTATGGTGCATCCTGTGAATAAGAGTAAGCTCACAGACTCGGCCTTATAGCAGGAAACTTCTGGTCATACAATTCAACCAAGACTCTACGCTTCGACTCTGATTCATTCTATAGGGAGATTTTTTGTGTGAACAGAACAGATTCATTTTATTTTTGCCATTATGGATAATCATGCAGGTACTACTCTCCAGGCAATTATGGAGAACCTGTGTCATAGCAGTCACTTATGACACCATCAGATTTTCATGTGAATTTGGCTCTGTCTCTTTGCTCTCCATTCATCGCCTTTTATTAACTTCGTGCAAGATTCTGTCTCTGCTATGTCTTTGTATAGGGAAGAATAAAGTCCCTTGGTTTGCTATTCTTCTTTGGAAGGATTGTATCAACTTTCTCTCTCTCTCCCTCTCTGTCTCTCTCTCTCTCTCTCTCTCTCTCTCTCTCTCTCTCTCTCTCTCTCTCTCTCCTTCCTCTCCTTCCCTCTCCCCTCCTCTCTCTTTTTGTCTTTTTGAGACAGAATCTCACTATACAATTCAAATGAACCAGTCTTATCAGCCATTTGGCCTTTGGTCTTATATGTAATTTTTGGGGGTGGTAAAGGGAAGGGTCTACAGGTTCTCACTACTAGATTGGACTCATAGAGATTTGCCTGTTTACAGCCTCCCAAGAGCTGGGATTACAGGTGTGTGCCACCACACCCAGTCTCAATTGTCATCTCAGTAAAAGTTACAGAAACAAAGCAAAATTCATCCTTGGCACCATGGTTTACTGACTCTTGGTCTAGATCATGCATTCTCTCTCTCTCTCTCTTTCTTAAATGTATTTAGCACAGGGTCTCATTACCCAGATCAGACTCATACTGATTCTCCTACTTTCAGCCTCACAAACACTGGGATTACAGGCCTGTAACACTATGCCTAGTGTCAGTTGCCCTCTCAGCGCACTCCAGGGACAAGGCCAGTGCAGCAAGTCGGGGATCAAACCCTGGTCCCTGCATCTGCCTAAGCAAGTGCTTTAGTCCCCTGAGCTATCTGGCCAGCCCATGAATTCTTAATACATAGTTTGTAAAAGTCAGTGGAGTTCTCCAAGGGCCTTTTCCAGAAGAAAAGAACAAAACTATGTTCATTATCATGCTAGAGTATTATTCGACTTTTTACTATATTGCATGGAACTGCTAGTGCAAAAACAAGGGTAGATAAAATCTGTCTTCCAAGTACAAATCAAGGCAGAGGTCTGTATTTCTCAGGCCTGTAAATTCACTATAAAATGAATGACAGTTCATGTGGGAATGTCCTTAATAAATCTGCAAAAGTGATTATTTTATTACTACTTGAAGTCTGATCATATATCTTTTTAATATTGTCTTGCATGTTTAAATGTGTCCTGCTGTATTTTACTGTATGATGAGTGTTCCCAGGAAGAGCACTTACATGACTGGTAGAGTTGCAAGCTGAACTAGCCGTTTTCGTGGGAGACCAATTTTACTTGAAAGAAGAGCTAGGTAAAAAAAAAAAAAAAAAAAAAAAAACCTAGGGATGCTCATCTTTGAGTATTTGTCAGATACTTCCTCAAAAACTGATGAAACAGGATTGGTACTTTCAGGTGAATGGCTGAAAATATTTATTTCCAACGATAAAATTTGAGCTTTCAAGTAAAAATTAGAATTTATGCTACATCTGTCACTGTGAACTTGACAGTTTCACAATACTTTGGGTCCATTTAGTGAAATCAGCGGTGACATTAACAAGTGTATTGTTTTCCTACATAGCATAACAAGATCTGTGTAACTCAACCTACCACTGTTTTCCACATGACCAATAAATAATATTACAAATTCCTACATGGGTTACCAATTCAAAGCCCAAAACACGTCAATGGATCTTAATGTAGGAGACCATGAAAGACACATTGATGTGGCTTCAGATTTCACATTACAGCTATCCTTTAAGACATTACCACTACTGGTATCTGTCATAGCGTCAAAAAAAGAATATTCATAGTGATATGAAAAAGCTATTAAAATACTCTACTTTCCCTAATATATGTCTGTGTGAGGTCACTCATGCTTCACATACTTCATTCAAACTAACTTATCACAGTAGATTAGGTACAATAGTAAATATTGAGAGTCTAGTTCTTTTCTATTAAGTCAGACATTAAAGGGATTTGCAGCAAGGTAAAACAATTTGGTAATTCTCACTAAACTGGTTGGCAAAGTATCCTTTATTAAAAGGTAAGGCTCAGGCTGGCCATATAGCTCAGCAGATTAAAGTGCCTGCTTAGGCAGAGGCAGGGACCAGAGATCAATCCCCAGCATGTCGTGGTGGCTCTGCCCCTGGGGAGCACTGAGACAGTGATTGAGACTAGGCCTAGTGGTGCGCACTTGTAATCCCAGCACCTGGGAGGCGGAGAACAGGAGAATCACTACAAGTCTGGTCTGTGTAGTAAAAACCTATAGATCCTGTACTGAATAAATAAATAAATAAGTAAATAAATAAAATATTAAGCTCATACATGAATGTATTGTTTTAAATATGTTAATTCTGAAATTTGAAAATTTCTAGTTCTATAAGTTTACTAGTTATAACTCTCATAAATAAATAATTTTGCAGACCCTCGTGCCCCTGAGACTTAAATGTTTCAGAATAGTTGATCTAACATATTAACTTGTATACTTACTAATTTTTAGACTTTCTTTTCTAATAAAATAATTTTAGATTGTAAATGGCCTTCATAGTGAAAAGCACCAGCTTGTGGGTGACTTTTAGAGAATGTACCTCTATTTTTGTTATATTGGGCTTTGGGCTAAGCAAGGTCAGGAAATCAGGGAGTAGAGCATTTTGAGAACTCTGATTTCCTTCTCTGTTCTGCCTGCCTCTTGTCATGCAAGCAAAAAAATACAATGCAATGAAATAAGTGCCTGCACAGTCTGTTTTTAACCACCTCACATAGGCATGAAACGCAATGTTATCATCATCACTCAGTTGTGAGTGAGCTTTGTATTTTACTTGTGATGTTTCCTTTAACCCATGAGTAAGGAGAACTGTGGATTATCAATTTCTAAAATTGTAAGAGTTTTATTTGTCTTTGTTATTGGCTCCTAATGGAACTACACTCTGGGAAGAGAACCTGGTACCTATTCTTTTAAATTTTTTGTGACTCACCTTATATCTTAATATGTGGCAAGATTTATGATAATCATATGTATCTAAATACTCTGTGTATTATTTATTTTGAGGGTACAGTTTGTACATAGTCACTTAACATACTTGCTAAGAGCAGAACTGTTACTCTATGTAATTACTAATACACCATCTATTGGTTTATCAATAATTAAAGCAGGTATATATATGAAAGATTTCCACTGCAACATTTTGTCTATTTTTACTTATAACTTTAGAATTATTAATTTTCACATGTTTATGCTAGACAAACTCATGCTTAGAAAAGATATAGTCCTAGAACCTTTAAATTTTATAATTTGATAAGTCATCCTCCCAAGTAAAGCTGCTGTGTGTACCTCATATTTTATTTTGTTTGTATAAATTAAGTTACTCAAACTGTATTAGGATGAAATTTGCCTACTTTTTCACCCTTCAGCCTTCACTTTTCCATGTCATTAAGTTTTGGATATGTATGTTGTAAAACCATCTCTCAGACTTTATTGCTTTCCCAGTACGAACAAACTTTGTAAGTTTAGATTTGTTTCTGTCATTTGCTTCCCTTCATTATTTTTTCTTATTTCTTGTAAGAGTTTATTTTGTTATTACATAGTGCTTCATACTGGTGAAAGTTATATATTCTATTTCTGTAACATGGAATTTGCTTTTGAAGTCTCTACCATCTGTGCTTACTTCCTGAGGTCTGAACTTGATCTTATCTTATCCTGAATACTGTGACAGTCTCAGAACACTGACAACGACCCACACATGGCTGTCTTGTATGCCAGCATTGTCCTATATTTAAATGAACATTTTGAAACTTTACAAATGAAACCATTACCTTTAACATAATTCATACAACTAATGTAATTTTTCTAAATGCTCTAGGATTAGCCTACCTAGGCAAGCACAGGGATGGGGATTCAATCCCAGGTACCACTTGCCACACAAGTGCCACCCCCAGGTGTGCTGAGCTGGCCACAGAGACTGGGCATGGTAGCACAGGCCTATAATCCCAGTGCTGGGGAGGCTGAAAACATTAGGATCACCACAAGTCCAAGCTGCCTAGGGAGAACCGGAACTAAATACATAACAATAAATGAATTCTCTAGGAGCTTAAAAGTTTTTTGGTATGCGTATGCCCAATTGCATCCATTCTTCCTGAGCTCATTTTTATTAAATATATTCCATTCCTTTATGGATTTATTAATGATAAACACACAAACAAGGTTCTGTTGACACTGTATTTATTGTATTTGTTTGTTTGCGATAGTAAGAATTCAATGCAGGATCTTCACCCTCAGCTATATCCCCAACCTTTTTTTTTTTTTTTTTTAGATTTTAAGAGTGTTACACTTGTGCAGGCCAAATAGTTCAGTAGACTGAAGCACCTGCAAGCAGTAGCAGGAGTCAAGGGTTCCATCCCCAGGCCTGCTGTGCTGGCTTCACCCCAGGGGAGTGCTAAGATGGCAATTGAGACTGGGCATGGTGGTGTGCACCTGGAATCCCAGCTCTTGGGAGGCTGTAAATAGGTGGATCACTGTGAGTCCGATCTACAAGTGACACCCTGAACACTCTTTAGACCCTTCCTGAAAATACAGAAAAAAGAAAGGAGTGTTACACTGAATCTCCAAGTGGCTTTAGTACTCTGTCTAAAAATTCAGGGCTGAGAGTTAGGGGCTGGGGACTGGGGAGATAGCTCAGCAGGTCTAAGCACCTGACTGGCAAGCACAAAGACCCAGGTTTGTTCCCCAATATCACATGCCATACAGGCCTCTAGTGAAGCCCTGCATATAACAAACAAACAAAAGGGCTGGGAGATAGCTCTGGCATACCTGCCTGACAAGAGCAAGGTCCTGAGCTCAATGTTCAGTACCAAAAAAAACTAAGTGTTTTCATCATCAAATACTCTTTGTTTTTCTCTTACCCCCAAAATTATAAGGGATTTTAAGGCCTCTTAAACATTATTTTTTCTTATTTTCTTCAGTAGTATCTGCATGTTTATTTGATACTTTACGCTTACCAATTTGATATCAGAAGTTCTTAGGATTCTAGATCTTTCTTCTTTATTGTTTGATTATGTTTAATTGTGGACTCATATTTAAGGGATCATGTATGGGAAAAATGAAGGTTTAAATTAGAGTTTTTTCTCTTAGAAAGTTTGTCACTGTTGCTGCAGGGTACACCATCAAGCCGAAGACATTTCTTCCCCTGGAAGGGTGCTAGATTAATTTGAAATTATCAAACGTAAGAGTTCCCATGGTAACTATTGGCTTTTTGAAGGTAAAAATTGGAAAAGTACTAGAATAATTGAGCAATGAACTGCCTTATCTAATTTAAATTTTTAAAAGGCCACTTTGGCTTTATAAGGGAAACAGACTCCAGGGTGCCGCTGGAGATGAGCAGAGGCTGAAGGCCCATGCCAAGGGTCACTAGAGCAAAGGCGCGTCCAATTCGATGTGGGAGGGGGGTCACCAAGGGACAGAGGGACATGGGCAAGATGGTAGGCTCGATGGGCTGGTGAGCCTGGGAAGGTCGAAATAGGTAGGTTGGAGCCGACAGCTGCACAGGGAAGAAGGGACAGCGTACAGGAGGCGTGCAACTGCGATGAGCCCGGGCTTTCACTGTTGATAATGATGAGGACACGGCTACTCTGGAAGCCAGTTGGCGAAGGGCGGAGAGCAGCTTACATCGTTAGGGAAGGAGAGAGTGAGGACCAGTGAGGCCTGTACATTTTAAAGGTCATCTATACAGGTATTGAGAGAGATGGAGGGAGAGAGGCGGAGGCTGTGATTTCATGCTTGGGGAATATAGAGGAGGCTTTCTTGAACATTTTTATATTAGAGACAACGGGGAAGAAATGTTCCGCATATCATGCCCGGAGTCTTGGGCTTTCTCATGATACCTTAATTAATGGTTGTAACAATACCATGAGAAGGAAAACAAACAATTTGTGTTTCCAATTAAAAAAGTCCTGTGGAAAATGTTGGCACAGCCTCTCCAAACAACATTTGGCAGAAAGTCATTTAAAACTTCTAGAAGATAATAATTACTCATCTTTTCGTGTGTGATATTTCTGTTTTACATTATCTCACTCCTAAATGAGGCTCCCGCTGCCAGAAAGGTCATTTCTGTCCCCTAAAGCCCTTCCTAGCTGTTATCGAGCCCAAGCTGAGTCCATTGATCTTGCTGAAGGTTCTAGCACTCCTCCTCCCGCGGCTAGCTGCTGTCTGTCCAACCACGGAAGGACTTGTAGCATTTTCCATTCCCAGAACATTGCCGTCACTGAACACAGTTGTGTGCCTTTTTCATTCATCTCTTTCTGAGGAATTTCTTCCAATAGTCCTTTGGAATTGTCCTGCCCTGGATCCGGTCCCTTTCTCCTTTTGGTGTTGAGATACGTAGATAAAACTACGGAGCCCCATCTTTTAAAAGACAGAGACCTTTGGTTCTTCCCCACCTCATCCCCACCCCTAGGACCAGATGCCTGTTTCTAATGCCTCCCATTCCAGGTGGCCCTGTTTCCTGCCTCTACTTCCAATTTGCCAATGGTAGGTCTAAGCCAGGGATCACATACTGGCAGCAATTGATGCCCTTGTAAAGCTATACCTTAAAATGAACTCCGCAACTTCTATCTCACAGTTCAATTTCACCTTTGCCTGGTTTGCTTCATTTTCCAAATCATTAATGACAGCAAAGGAGTAAATAAATAGGAATTTACTACTGCCTTTGAAAGCCATCTACAAAGCAACTTCTTTTTCTATCTTCTCTACACCCTCCAGTTGTACTTCACAAACACTGACCTGTGGTTCGCTATAGTACCTGCTATATGGTACATGCTTTAATATATACCTTATCAGCACCTCCTCAGATCACTT
This sequence comes from Myocastor coypus, assembly GCA_004027025.1. Lineage (NCBI taxonomy): Eukaryota > Metazoa > Chordata > Mammalia > Rodentia > Myocastoridae > Myocastor > Myocastor coypus. The sequence continues at coordinate 75,103 of PVJA010004153.1, read as the reverse complement.
CTTTGAAGATATTTTGTATTTCATGTATGAAAAGTGAGACAAACATAAATTCACAAACTGCATAAAGTTGCACAGCTAATAGTTGACACAACCAGAATTTTAACATGGTTTTTCCAGTTCTAAGTCTAGTTTTTAATCCTACTATTTCATCTGCACATGTTCATTTCTTGTTTACTTTTTGTTTTGTCAATCTCAATAGTCATAGCCAAATCTTTGTTCACTTTTTCTTGTTTCATGTAAAATATTCCACCTAGCTGGGTGTGGTGGCCTAACTCTGTTTTCTTAGCACTCACAGATACCGAGTTCAGGGTGAGCCTGAGCTACTTAGCAACTTATCCAGATCCTATGTCAAAATTTTCAAAAATATGCTGGCAGTGTCATTCCGGGAGAAGGCCCTGTGTTCAATCCTCTTTACACACACACACACACACACACACACACACACACACACACACACACTACATTCTTAGCATATCCTACCAAAGCATTTTAAATCACTTATCATACACTAAATAGGAAAGGATGAATTTTGGTTAGGTTGCTTGGTTTTGCTCATTTATATTTTATTATGTTTTAGCAAAGCATACTTGCAAAACACTTTGCTTACCTGATAAGATGGAAACTTACAAATGATTTCAGCTATTTCTCTGTCCTCAAATGGCATTTTTTCCTAGTCTCTAACACTCATTTAATACCCTTTTTAGTTTTCTTGTAAACCAGCCATTTACTTGAGAGAGTATAACAGTAACTGAAATGACATTAGAAGCAGCACACATCTAAAAGACCAGAATGACAGGCATTCCAAGCATAGTTTTAGTTTTACATATTGCTATCCTCAGTGTCAGAAGCCTTTTGAGGTTTTTTAGGACCATTGTCTAATTCATCCTGGGCATGTAAGTGTGTAGTTTTGCTCCTGCTATGTTTCCTCTCTTTTCTGAAAATACTGCAGTGTCTTGGGGCAGAATTTCATCTTCATAGTCTTCACTCCAAAGGGTTCCTTCACTAAGGAAGTGTATGGAAAAGGGTGAAGAATCCCTCACTGGGGAAAATCCATGGTAGAGCCTAATGGTGGCTTGAGAAAGATGGTGCCTCCTGAGATTATTGAAAACAGAGAGCTAGGAGAGAAGATTTAGGCCATGTGGGTACGATCCAGGCTCTTTGTTCCTCTGGGATTTAGAGTAAGTAGTAACTGTCATGTTGGACTGCAGCTGCCTCATTCAAGGGCCAACCAGTGAGTAGGGGAAGCTCCATATGTGACCTAAGCTCAACACAAACACCTAAAGACTGACTTGGACAGCTGGCTCCACACAGCTGTGCCTCCGTCCGGAAGTCCATCTAGACCCACCCACCATGGGACACTGAAGAGGTATGAAGAAGAAATGAGACACTGCGGAGGTATGAAGAATAAATGGCCAAGCAAATAAATCGAATTAAAAGGCATTACCTTGATTGCCCAAGGGACCGTGCACGTCCCACTGCTTCCGGCAAGCCCAGGGCCAGTTTTCCACCCGTTTTGCAAGCATAGCAGCATTCTTTCATCCTTTGGACAGTGCCATTTCCCCAAGAATCAGATTATTCACCACTGAGTGAACTTCAAAAGTGAAATGCAGACGTTTTATAAATAAATTCAAATAAGGACTCAAGGAACCGACTGAAAATTAAAACTGATATTTTATTGTAGTATAAACTGGGGAACAGACGATGTCATACACACACTGCTTGTTCTCTTGAGGGATTTCCATAAAAGCTCCATCCTGGGTTTCTTTGATTCCCTTCTTTCCTTCTTGTTCAATTCTTTTCTGCATATATCTACTAAGTTCATCTTTCTAAAATACTAATTTTAGAAATTAGTTCATCTTTCCAAAATGTCTGACATGGCTCTTTACATTGCCTATGAAATAGAATCTCCCTTCTGTCCTTCGCCTTTCTGCACAATGTGTCACCTAAGTCCTAAAAGGCGTGTAGAAACGAATAAGTATTTGTGTAAGTCTCGCTCTTTTCTTTCCCTCTTCAATGTAGTTTTCTATTACCCTCGTTTTAATTGTCATATAAATTACATTCAGTGAAGTGCACAAGTCTAAAATGTACTGGTGAATAATTTTTTACACATGTATCCACCCCAAAACAATCACTGACATCAAATTACAAGGGGTTATCTATCAGCCCCCCACAGAGTTCTCTCAGTCTGCTTCCTGACGACCCTCAAAGGTGACCACTGGTCTGATCGTTATTGCCACAGTTGTATCTGTTCTACTCCACACATAAATGCAGTTGTACAATGTTCACTCTGTTGTGTTGATTTCTTTCACTTGAGATTATTCTTTTCTTTACATGATGGTTTATTCTTTTTTTATATAGTTTATTTGATACAGGGTCTCACTATGCAGATTGGACCTATAGTGATCCTCTTATCTCAGACTCCCCAGAACTGGGATTATAGGACTGTGCTACCATGCATGGTTTTCGTGGTCAACTTGGCATGGGGACAACATGGCATGCAGTACCAGGGACCATACCCAGGTCCTTGTGCCTGTCTGACAGGTGCTTATACTGCTGAGCTATCTCTCCAGCCCTGATGGTTTATTCCCTTTCACACTCACAGTATCCTGTCTTGTACATGTGTCATAGCTTGTTAACGATTCTACTCATGGGCAATGATTTCCTCTTGTGGAGAGAGCAACTGAACAAAACTGTGAATGTTGGTATTCATGTCTTATTCTATAAACAGAAGTATTTCTATTAGGTATGTTCCTAAAAGTAGATTAGCTGGATTTGCTAGAATATGAAGGCTCATGTCCACAACAAACTTCAAATGAGTTTTTCAAGGCAGTTTTCACTCCAACCAGTAAGCAATATATAAGAATTTTCTGTGTTCCACATCTTTGCCAACACTTACAAATATTAAAAGTTCTTTAAGTTTCAGCCTCTTTAGAAGATGTGTAGTAGTATGTCACTTTTATTTTAATTTTTATTTCTGTGCTGCTTTTTATTTTGTTTATGAAGCATTTTCATACATGCATTTAATATCAAGTTTATGAAGTACTTCAAGTCTCTTGCTCATTTCTTTGACCAGCAACTTTCTTTTTCTTATTGCTTTGTAAAAGCTATTTGTATATTCCAGATACAAGTTGTTTGGTAGATAATTTATGTATAGTTACAAATATGTATACATGTGGATATGTACATTGCAAATATGTCCTCCCCTCAGTCTACAGCTTGCATTTTCATTCCTTTCCTGGTGTTGTTTGGTTAATTGTAATGTAGATCAATTTATTTATTTTTATTTACTATTCTGTGCTTTTTTTTTAGAGAAAGCTTTTCCTTCTTCGATATCATGAAAATATGACATTTTATTTCAAATTAGTTGACTCAGAGTTTTTATTGTTTTATATTCTACTTGCAAATTTCCATTATTTGCCAGTAAGTCTTTAATACCCCTTTGTAAATTCTACTTCAGATAGACTGTTACACTCATTAATAATGGTGAACTCTTCCTTTAGACAAAATGTCATTAGATAAGTCTGCTCCCTACTCATGCCTTAAATACTGTGGTCACCTGCACTGGGGCCTCAGCTCAGATCGCAACCGCAATGTGGCCTCCAGGGTCTGAAGGGCGCTGAAGGTGTGTTGGTGTGCGGTCCTGACTGCTTGCATCTGTGTGTGGCCTCCCATCCACCTAGCGCCCCCTCTGAAGGTAGGAGTTACCCATAGAGTTTCACTGAGCTCCTGCACTTCATGGTTGTTCGCAAATATGCCGGCCCCATTTCCACAGACCGTCAAGTGCACCTACTCAGAACTGTCTCTGACACAGCCACTTCTGGATGTAATGCCTCATTCATGCTGACAAGTGTCTTGGGTTGGAGGGGGCAATTTTTACATTTTATCACAGTAGTATTTTCAGGGATTGCTTTCCGGGTTCATCTCCACAGTCTTGTAAACAGTCACTGCCCTCTTTGTGCATTTTACATTCTTATTATGTGTCGCTCTCCGCCGTCAGCATTAAAGCCTCAACCAACCTGATTTCTCTGGATCACTGCTCTGTACGTTCTTGAAGTCGTTTCTTTAAGACAACAGCAAATTTAAAAGGAAGGGGAAGTATGAAATCGAAGCAATGTTTCTTCACACTCCCTTTCCCATACAAATAGGCAAAAAGAGAAGAACATCGTTGGGTCTAAATTTGTCTTTTGGAACACACAACCTGTTTCTGTCGTCTAGATCTGTTAATTTCTGATGACTGTATGTCAGCACACTGTTAAAATGATTATTTTCCTGCTTCTTGACTTTAACAGGGGTGTCGGTGATTTTTGTTTGTTTGTTTTCTTCATGAATCTCATTTTCATTAAGATTATAAACAGTATGGCTCCCTACCTTTGAGTTGCTATTAATGGTCTTGATTGACTTTTTCTTTTTTCCCATATGAGGCCCAGCAACTCTTCTTCAGCGCAGCTACTTTATTCAGCTTATTCATTGTGAGTTTTGTCATAATTATCATTTCCTCTTTTTTTAAAAAAGGGAAGATGAAGAATAGGTATTACGCAGAATTTCTCTAGGGCTCCCATCGAATCTCCTCCCTGCCATTATGGAGTCACTGTCCCACCAGTCTCAGTCAGGTGCTCTGGATATTCCTGCTCTTTGAATTCTTCATTTCTCAGAGCAATTGTAATCTGCTTTAATTATGGTGGATACTCCAGCAGCCTGCCTTCCTCCTGGGTGTTAGTATTCCCTACTTCAATACCATGCTCACTATTTTTTTAAAATTCCCCTTAGCTCCCTTGAATTCTTCTGCCCTGATAGAATTGCTCACATGCAGGTTAGGCGCTCCATCCCACTGGGCTTCAGAAATGCCGAGAAAGGCAATGCATTCTGCATCCCTGCACCCCTGGGGTTCACTGTTTCTCCTTCCAGGTCCTCACTCAAGGTTGCAGCTTTGCTTTGGTGCTGCTTAACTCACCAATGGAGACCCTTCTCTCCCAGAAGCAGGAAAAATGCTTTTGGATATATATTTTTGATACTTGCTCCAGGCTGCTCCTTTTTAAACACTTATAAAAAAAAAAAAAAAAAAAAAAAAAAAAAAAAAAAAAAAAAAAAAAAAAAAAAAAAAAAAAAAAAAAAAAAAAAAGTAACCACAAACTATGTGGCTACTAGTGAGTTCTCATCCCTTGTATATTTAGGGGCTGGGGAGATAGCTCCGAGGCACAAGTGCCTGCTGGGCAAGTGCAAGGTCGTGAGTTCGAACCCTGGTCCCACAAAAAAAACAAAACAAAAAAAAAATAATAATAATAAAAATAAAAATAAAAATAAACCTCCCCAGTAAAAGAAACTGTTAAGGAGAACTATGTAACTTTACATATTAAAAAAAAGCACAATTACATATTACACACTGATTTTTACCCGACTCAGCAATACACTTCAGCTCCTGATTAGTTGATCCTACCTCTGGCCAGTGCTGCAGGCCGCTCCGCTTCTCCTCTGCTGCCAGCAGGAATTTCACGGGGTGAGGAATGCTCACAGACCAGGGCACCCTCGCATTCCCTCCGGGTGAGCCACTTGCCATCAGGAGCTACCCATGGGTTCAGGACACCTGCACACTCACAGGCGCTCACACATGTGTCCACATGCACATGCATACACACTCCCATGGGGGTCCAGGGAACAAAAAGGAAGCTCTTCCTATGCACAAGAATGTTAACCTTAACTATCTCAGTGCAATAAAACAAAGAGATATCCATGCTCTCTTTTGTGAGGGTGAAGACCTCAGAGCTGTTGTGTTCCTCCCTAAGAGTCAAGGCTTAGGCTATCCACCCTTGTGTGCGAGAGACATCCCCATACAGCTGTTGGACCACATCAACCCGGGTCAGCTTCTAGCACCTACCCTTGTGCTGTAACACCCCATTCTCTGCTTACCACAGTGTCCTTTGGAGCACATTCCACTGCAGTTAGAGAAACAGAACTTCAACTGATTCCATCCAGAAGAATGCATGATTTTCTATAAATGAATAAAACCAGAAATAACAGCAAATATCAAATGAGGCATGCTCTGGCCACCCAACACTGACCAAGTACCACTTTCTTTACTCTGCTTTCTATGATGTCACTTCATACTGAAGATGATTCCTGTTGTGCTGCCTAAATGATATCACCAACTACCTGGTGCTATGTGCCTCTTCCTTCCAAAGGGGAAAGAGTAGTGTCCGTGCATCGCACCACGTCATGACAGTCTTCTGCCTGGGCCAGCTTTGTCCATGTGGTCCTTCCAGAACCATTTGGCTGGTGGAGAGAATGCATTCATTCAATAGACTGGCCTGGAATACACAGTCTAACCCTTCAATCAGGAAAGAAGCTTGTCTTAAGGATCACGGGTTTCAGAAGATGCAATGTATGCTTAATAGGGAGGGGGATATATTCTGAATAAAACACATTTGAACCCTATAAGACACCTGATCAGAATCACGTTGAGTTTGCCCAGTTCACCTGGCAGCCAGGTTGCAATGCCTAGTGCTGTCATGTAAACTCGTCAAAAGGTACCTCCTGGCTTCCAACAAGCAGGAACTTGACCAAGGGATTTAGTCTTTCTGCTGTCATTTCTGCAAGACTGAAGACTGATTTACAGACATATGCTGAAGAAACTAGAATTTGTCTAACTGGGTACTGTATTTAATTGAACTTTTAAAAATAATTTCTATTTCACAAAGAGAAAACATTTATAAGGATTTTAGATTAAAACAGTATTGTGGGGATGAAGACAATTATATTATATATATATATATAATATATATATATATATATATATATATATATATATATATATATCCACAATGAGCCTATACTTTGAGGCAATCAATACATTTAAATGTATAGCATTCAAGGGGTTAGAAGCAGGCCCCAACCTGTTCAGCTTCCTCTTCAACTGACAGTCACTTGAAACCTGGGTTTCAGGAGATACATCTTCAGGGATCATGGCCAAACAGACTGAACGCACATGAGTGAGAAAGCTGGGATTTGGGAGGTAGGCTGTACCTCTTTCTTCAGCAGAATCACTGCTGGGAACACCAACATGAGGTGTGGTCCAGACACACAAATTAGAACCAACCCACACTTGCTTTCTTTTCTCTGTCTCTCTCTCTCTCTCTCTCTCTGTCTCTCTGTCTCTCTCTGTGTGTCTCTTGCGCTTCCTTCTCCATTTCCTTTCATCTGCCTTCCCTCCCTCCCTCTCTTCCTCCCTCCCTTTCTGTCCTTCCTGCCTGCCTACCTACCTTCCTATGTCTTTACTTAACTAGCAAAGAGGTGAACTGTTGCTTTCTTTTCTGCTCCACTCGATCTTACCCAAGGTATTTTGAATCCAGCCAGCGGATGTCCCTCAGATCCCACATGAAGCTGAGCTAGAACCTTGAAGATGCTTCCTGGGATTGGGTGAGGTGCAAAGAAGTGAGGCTGTTGCCTGGGTGGCTCAAAGCCCAACTGCAGACCCCTGTCCAAAACCAACACCTGAGGATTTTCACTGACATTATGATGCTTGGTTGGGCAAGAGTCAGACCATGTAAAAATAAAAACTGGCTGGAGCTTTGCTCATCTTTCCTCTAGGAATGACGTTTTTCCTGGTTGCTTTCCAGATTTATTCAGGAGCTCATCAGTGTCTGGCTTCTGTGCTTCCAACTTAGTGTCTGTGATTGACCATAGTGGACAGCAAAAGGGAAGGAGCTGAGGAAAGTCCCTGGGTTTATGACTTCTCTAAACTTCTCACAGAAAAGCATCATCACCAACTTGTACCCTTCCCCAAACCTCACTTAGGCTGCAAAGTAGGACTAAACAGAACTAAATTGTTTTAAGAAATAACTTTTCCCTGTGTGCATTTAAATAGTTCAAGATCACTTGTTGATGACAACAGTAGTAGACAGGTTTTCATTCTAGTTTGTTCAAATTTATTCTAATAGTGAAAGTTTTCCTTTGGCTTCCCATCTTTTTCAAAGCTCAAATTAGCTCAAAGCCGAGTCTAACTCTGAAGGTACATAAAAATGTAGGATGGATGCATCTATTTATTTTTTTCTTCCTTGCTACTAAAAATAAAACATATTTCCTTCTTAAAAAACAAAATGCTTTTCCTCTTGGTTGATGATCATGCCTGATTTAATGAGTAAATATTATGAATATGCTATAATTTATTATTCAGAGGATAGTATGTGAAGGTTTTAAAAATCACAAGACCAGTTGTGACTTACTTATCACTGACAATCTTTAGTACTCCCTTTCATAGGCAGTCGAGGTTCTAAGAAATCACTATGGATTTGGCAGTTTTTGAAGACTCTCGGATAGTTTTTGTTTTGTTTTGTTTTGTTTTGCAACAGAGGATATGGCAATGCAAAATTGCTGAGTTCACAAAAAATTTCAGTACCTTGGGGGGGGTGGGGGGGGTGCAGACCAGGTAGAATTCCTAAGGCTTGGCTTGAAAGGAATGGCAGCTCCTGTGATGTTGTCACTGATTAACCTTGACTCTGAGGCCAGAGGTCAGACTTGGTCCTATAGCTTAGTCCTCTAGGCATGGCATGAGGGGGAGAAGGTGACAATTTGGAGGACAATTTACATGCCAAGCATAATCATCTGAAATGTTGATTTTGTGTCATCCTAAAAATTTATGGCAGCTGGAAGGAAAGCAAATATGTTGTGCTAATTCAAGCAGTTGCAGCTTCCTGCCCTGCTACTCTGTACAGGAAACTCCTACAGAGGTTGTAAATCTCACCTTTCTGTAAAGCTAATGAGAAGGTGTCACTATGGAAGGGAATGACCTCAGGGCTTTAGGTGGAGGAGGAAGCCTTAAAAGGGGGCTCCAAAAGCTTTACCTGAAAACAAAAGAACTAATAAAAAACCTACAACCATCCCCATGCCAGGGAGCTAGCCCGTCTTCAGTGGAGTTAGTACTTTTACCAACATCTGTGGACTGGAAAGTTGGTTGTCTTGACCACTACTAGTTTGTCTAAAAATTGCAACTTGAGCCAGTACAAGCTTTTGTTCTTCTTGCTCATGTTTTTTAATTAATTAGTTCAATAAATAATCATTGCTCATGGAATACACATAACTACTAAACATTTCCAAAGAGGTCACAGGGGATAATCAAAGGAGCCACAAAAATGAAACCAAATGAATGACCCAAAAGCCAAGAGACAAAAATGATGGCCTCCTGACCAGAGGCAGGGTTTGCAATATGACTAATGGGAGCCGGGAATTTAAACTGTGACCTTCAGTCTGCAGGGTGCTATGGACCCCAAAAGTGATTAAACTTAAGACCATAACCTCACATGTACAACACTTAACTAAACAACAGAGAAAACAAGTTCAATAATAAAAGAAATCTCTGTGCATGGCCCTCTGGTCTAGGCCCTGCTTTTCAAGGTTGGTTCACCTGTGGTTGAACTACATTGTTAAATCCACTCTACTAGATTCAAGCTACTTATTTTACATTGAAATTGAACCCCTGGGCTTCCTTGCACATATTCTTAATTAATTAATTTCTTCTTTCATTAAGCAATAGATCATAGAGGATGACTTCAGGATAAGTATAGAATGAGACTCCTGGATCAATTATAATTTGTCAACTTGGGATACTAGATTCTCCAGTTTCAGTGTCCTACAGCTACTACACTCTCTCCCTCCCTATCCATACGTGTAATCTCCAGCAGTAAGTGCATTTCCAACAGATGCAAATTCATCTCTATTGGAAATTTGACTATTCAGGAAAAAAACACAACAATATTTTACACAAGTAAAAGATAAAATTAAGATAATATTAAGGTGTAAGAATTGAATTGACTGTTATTGGAGAGGGTTGCAAAAGAATATTGTGTATTCTTATCTTAATAAGAACAGCAGAACTCCTGGCACATAGAAGGTCCTAAACAAATATTGAATGAGCATGACCAACACAAACAGGTTACTAGATAACAGAGGACTCTAAAGGTTGAACAAGAAGACTTCTTGGTGCCTGTATTATTTCAGTGTTGCCAATTGTGCATAAATGAGGAACCCAAGATTGAAAAGAAGTTTGAAACTTCCCAAGGGCTTTCCTCAGGCAATGTAACTACTTAGTGTCAGAGACAGAATTCAAATTCAGCCTCATTGATTCATTGATTTTTTTTTTTTTTTTTTTTTTTTTTGGTCCTAGAATTTTTTCATAGTATGTTAATACTGTACCACTCACAGGTGTTGTCCTGTAAGTAAAATGACTTCAGACCAAAGCATCCTCTTCTTCCTGGAGCATCCATGCAGATTGAAAGGGAATGTGGAAGGTTACGAATATTGCTGTTTGAGAAAAAAAAAAAAAGACAATATCATTCAAGATATTTGTGGAAAATAACCAGTTCTCTTCGACATCTGTGTTCTTGTGGGAAGAACTCAGCAAAGACTGAGCCCCAGTCTCCAGTGAGTGAAAGCTATCCTATTTAAATCATTGTTCTCAGCTGTTTTAATCATTAACGTGAATCTTAAGAAATCACAGATCAAAAAAAGGGGGATGTGCGGACAGACAGCTCAATGGACTAATGTGTCTGCTTAGGCAAGCTCAGGAACCAGGGTTCAATCCCTGGCATGCCATGCCGGCCCCGACCCCAGTATGCACTGAGACAGTAATTGAAACTGGGTGGATATTTGCTTCTGCATCTTCTAATCTATGATACAACTACTTTCTCTTAGTTCAATGAGAAGAAATTTTTGTACCAATAATGATTAGAAAAATTATCATGTCTATATCCTGTTCTCTGAATAACTACTATGAGTACAACAATATGCATTGTATCAGTTATTGGGAATGTACTACTAATGTGTTTTGATATTATTTCTTATTAAAAGTAATAAAATAAAAGAAATTGGGTGTGGTGCTGTGTGCCTGTAATCCCAGCACTTGGGAGGCTGAAAACATGAGGCTCACTATGAGTCCAATGTGTAGAATGAGATCCTATAGACCATGTACTACATACGTACATATCTACATAATTACAGATCTTCTGGAAGCATAGTGAATGCAACAATACTTTGACTCATCTTCTCTGGGTTACTCATGTTCTTCCTTGCCTTTTAAGGATGCTGTGGTATTTGTATATTCTGCAGATTAGACTCAGTTCACCAGGCCTCCCTTTACTAATGGGAGCCATTGGTTGATGGCAGAAGACCCAGTAAGTGATATCAAACTATCTGCCAACCAATATGCAGCAAATCCAGTTAGAATGGTGCATAGGTTTAAGCAAGGCCTTCCTATTGAACATCAACTCTTTGTGAATGTAGAATCAGGCCAGTATTTCCTATTTCTATAGAATAAAGATTAAGTGTGATATAATAAGATACACATGCATGCACATGCACACACACACACACACACACACACACACGTGCGCATGCACCCTCATTTTCCAACCTGAACAAACACCTGAATTTTGTTCTTGAACTGAAGCAATTGCTTCAGAAAGACAACACATTTACTTAATTTGCTGTCATAGCTTAAAAATTTTTCAACTTTCTCATGAAATTGCCTTCAGGGTCAATTTATGAACCAAAAAATAATTTGTTTCTATTTTTTATAATCACATCTCATCTTTGACAAATTTATAATGCTTACCTTCATTCACCTTAATCAGAAACAGCTCTAAATAACTTCTGACTGTTTCCAAAAATCCTTACTTCCAAATAACTACAATTTGTCCAAATTAAATACACACAAACAAGTACAATAAAAGCTTCAGAAAAAAATTAGAGAATAAAGGTGTACTTTTATGTGCAGTTTGGTTGTTTCTTTTTGAAAAGATATAGAGATAGCCAAGGCATCATAAGAAACATTACTATACTTCTTCAGAGCTCTATATCTGCCTCACTGTTTCTTGCCTACACTTCTGTTCACCAACTCTTCCTGTCCGTATCACTTACTATGACTTGAAAAGTTGCACCCTTTCTGCATTCACACTGAAACTAAATCCAGTACAATAGCACTAAGTGAATGAACTTCAACAGCCTGATTGAATTTTGAGGTTTATCTCTCACCAGGGATCAGTACCTATATAAAAGGCACAGAAGAACTGGCTCACCCCTTTTCTTCCCATAGCCAAGGGAAGTCATGGCATTCATCATTTCCAAATATGCACTTATAAGGCACCATCTTGGAAGCAGAGAGAAGCCCTCACAGGAACTCATCTGTTGGCATCTCCATCTAGGACTTCCAGCCTCCAGGACTGTAAAAAATAAATTTCGGTTCTAAATTGTACACTATCAGTTTTTTTTTTTTTTTTTTTTTTTTTTTTATTGAATCCTATGGGCTAAAGATGCTCCCACCATCAAGATCCCATGATAGAGTCACACAATTCAAAACCAATGCAGAGGTAGTACCAGAATTAGGAAGGAAAAAGAAATAAAAGGCATTCAAATCAGGCAGAAGGAAATTAAATTGCTTGCAGTTAATATGATCTTAAATATAAACAGATAATCTTAAGGACAAACCCAAAGTTATTAAAATTAATGAGTGTGTTCAGAAAGTTGCAGGATATAAGATAAACATACAAAAATTAGTAGCGTTTTTACATATTAGCAACAAACTACCTGGAAAATAAATCAAGAAAAAATTAATTATTTAGAAGTGATTTTAATCAAGAAAATAAAAGATCTGTACACTTGAAACTGTAATACACTGATGAAAGAAATTGAATAAAAATTGGGATGTACTTCAGTGAAGAAGAAAGTAATTAGCATGTTTAAGCTTCTGAGTGTAATCATATCACTAAAAATTGAAAAAGACACAAGTAACCAGAAACATAACCAAAGTTTATGAAATAAAAGAATTAATATTGTTAAAATGTCCATAATACTGAAAGTAGTATGTAGGTTCAGTGAAATCTCTAGCAAAATTCAAATGTTAGGTTTTACAAAAAAGAGAAAAAATAAAATAAAATATTTGCAGAATAGAGTCCTAAAATAAATCCATGCATTTATGACCAATTGATTTTCAAAATGGCAGCCAAATATTCACAACAGAGAAGGAATATTTCTCCTTTCTATAACTGATATTGAAAAAACTGTATATTCACATGTTATTAGATCCTTATACCAAACATAAACTAATACCAAATATATTCAAAGTTTAAGTATATGAACTAAAATTGTGAAACTACCTGAAAAAAATGGGCAAAACACTATTCCATGACATTCATTTGGGCAATACCCTTTCACTACGACCTTTAAAATAAAATAATGAAAGCAAAAACATATAATAAGATCATCAAAACTCTTTACAGCAAAGGAAGCAGCCTACAGAATGAAGGAACCACGTGTCGTTACACAGTCAATAAAAGGTTAATATGCAAATTATGCAAGAAACTCAACAAGAAAACAAATTATCCAATTAAAAATAGGCAAAGAATCTGAACAGATACTGCTAAAAAGAAGGCATACAAGTGGCCAGTTGATACATTAAAAAATATAAACATCGCTAAACATTGGGGAAACTCAAAACCACAATGAGCCATAGCCTCACACCTGTGGGGACAGCTGTCATCCAAGGGTCTAAAGACAAAGTACGTGAGAGGGTGTGAAGAAAAGGAAATCCTTGTTCACAGCTGGTGGGCATGGGAATTAGCTGTAGCCATTTTGGAAAATAACATAAACGCTTTCCAAAAAATTAAGAAATTTTTAGCTTTATTTCCGAAAACAGTAAACATAGTTAACAGTAGTATATTGAGGCTGAAGTGATAGCTCAGTAGAATAAGCGCTTGCCTGGCAAGTGCAAGGGCCTGAGTTCCATCTCTGATTCAAAAAAATAAAAGTAATTTGTAAATTCTAAAGTTGCCGAGAGTAAATTTCAAATGTTCTCACCACAAAGCATAACATTTGAGGTGATAAATACGCTTACTGGCTTTGTTTAATTATTCTACTTTATGCTCATAAATCATAACAGTGCCTGTACCTCATAAATACATACAAGCATATATTATTGTAAAGAAAAATTTTAAAGTTTCTATATGATATAACAATCACACTACTTGGCATGCATCAAAGGAAAGTAACTTAGTATGTTGAAGGAAAATCTATAGTTCCATATTTATACTAGCATTATTCATGACAACCAAGATAGACTGATGATAGGTAGGTAGATAGATAGATAGATAGATAATAAGTAGATAATCAAACCGAGTGTTCATTGATAGATAAATAAAGAAAATGTATATATTACATATTTATTAGATATTTAAAAGGAAAGAAATCATGGAATTAAAACAGATGAATATGAAAGATAATTATATTAAGTGAAATACGCCATGTACACACACACACACACACACACATACACACCAAATATACTATGAGCTCACTTACATGTAAAGTCTGTATTATGGTTTATCTCTAGTTGTCCCCCAAAAACCTCATGCAATCATGGGGCAGGGACTTCTATAGATTGAGACTTGACTCATGAGTCACTGAGATTATGTATTTTAGTATTGATGAGATTATCAGTCTGAGTACTGCTGGGAATTATAGGTGTGGCCTGAGGTGGATAGGCTAAGGCAAAGAGCCTGATGTAATTAAAAGAGAGACAGAGAGACAGACTGACACTGTTGCTCTCTGCTCCCCTGGTTAGTCGGTTGCCTCTGTCACCATATTGTTGCTGTTCTGCCACCATGAACTGCTGCTCTCTGCCATGTGCCACTCAGCCTTGGAGATAGCCGATAATGGGTTGAAACCACCAGTAACTGTGGGATAAATAAACCTTTCTTTCATTCATTTTGAGTATCTGACATTTGCCGCAACAATGAGAGAAAATAACTAAGACAGTCTGAAAAAGTCAAACTCATTGAAATTATAAATACAATCCTGATTATTAGGGGATAGATAGGACAGAGAAGGGGCATGGGAAGGAGGGAAGCTCTGTTCAAAAACACATTGTTCTAGTCACAAGGTATAAATTCAAGAGATCTGGCTGGTATGGTGGTGCTTAGATGCTGAGTCAGAAAAATCATAAACTCAACCCAGCCTGGACAATTTAATGACAAAGTAAGACTCAACCTAAAAATAAAATTTAAATCAAAAGAAAAAAGATGAGAAAAATAGCTCAGTCCAAAGGCACTTGGTTCTGTCCCCAGGACTGAAGAAACAATATTTTTCAAGACGTCTATGATACAATATGGTGTCTGTAATTAATAATATTGCACTGCATATTTGAAAATGCTAGGAGAGTAAATTTTAAATGTATTTCTCAAACATGATTTAATTAGGTGCAGTCATGGCTATGATTAGCTCAATTTAGCCATTACACAATATGCACATATTTCAAAAACATCATGTTTCATACCTGTGGTTCACTAATTCTCAAAGCAACAGTAAGGATCAGAAAAATACTAATATGGTATTATTTTGCCTATAAGCAAGGATAATGCTGACTACTGAATTCTAGTACCTTTAATTTGCAAACAAAATGACTGTGAACAAATTTACTCTCAAAATCTTGGTGGAGTTTCTTTCCCACTCCAAGCTCCCAACTGCTGAATAGTGGCATGGGCAGTTGGGAGACAGAAGCTTACCTGCTGTTGTAATTTGATCAGGAAGCCAGAAGCTAGGCGTTAGCGCACCTATTTCTCCTAACTCCTACAGAGCCTGTCTTTTTTAATAACTTCTGTCCGCTAAAAGATTGAGAGCAAGTCTTCATGTCTTGAAAACACAAATGTCAGAATGCTACCAGTTTAGCTGTCTATCTTGGTGCCCTGGCTCAAGTGACTTGAGTCCCACCAAATATTGCGAGTTTATTGTAAACACCTGGAAAGTACAAGGGAGGAGAAGCCCTGGTGCATAGAAATCAAAAGAAATAGAAAACTGGAGTCCATGAGATGCAATTACAGGAATTTGGGGTATAAAATTCCTAATGGAAGAACTATCCTTGCACATTTCTACTTTGTTTTGACTTCAAAGGTTCATCTTATCTTTTTTCCTTATCCACATTCACAGAATATAAAATTTTGCAAAATAGAACATGTTAAGTAAGGTTCCTGGCTCCCGCAAGTCTGGTGTGTAGATGCTGCCAGAGCCCCTTAAGGTTTTTGGTAGAATTCGGCTGTTTCAAATGGAAAATAGAAAGTAAAATCACTCAAATCCTCCTTAATAGCCCTGATATCTTATGTTTCAGAGAGTGCATTTTATAAAAATTCTAATAAAAGCTTTAAGTTCTCTAGTTCATGTTTAAGTTGTAACTCCACACACTTAAAGTCAAACAGAAATCATCTTAAAATTCTAAAATATTATATTCTCACTTCTCAAGAAAATGTAAATGCTTCAGAGGGGATTGTCTATTTTCATTTGGACCTCAAATGTGTAGTTTTATATTTCTGTTTTCATAAAAGAACAGACAACTATTCAGTGTTATAGAACTTTCCCAATTAGAACAAGACAGTCCTGGCTTGGCCACATGGAAGAAAATAAAGCCCAGCAGCAAGATCAACTTGATTTTGGAATGCCGTGGCCTTTCTAATGACAGAGACTGGGAGTGTTATTGAAACAATTGCCTGAAGCTACCAATGGGAAAAAAATCTTTTCTCTGTTCCGCTCCCCCTACCTGGGGTCTGAGCCCCACAGCCTATTCACACCCTGCGCCCTAGCCTTATTGTCTACACACAGCCAGGCCTCAGTGAGAGGGACATCTAAACTATGAGCATTAATAAAGATGCACGGTCCAATGGAGGCCACTTCACCCTGCAACAAATCCAGAAGTGGGAGTAATGGGAGGGAAGAGACAAAAATGTGTCATCCAGAAAGACGGTAGTTTAGATGAAAGCATCTGTGAAATGTGCCAGCGAAACAGCTGTGAAGGAAAAATGAATGAGGGCCACTCGGGTACGTCAGTGCGTCCCAGACATGGGACTGCTGGCCGTGTGCTGAGTGCTGTCGTGTGCGCAGACGAGGAACGTTTACACCCTAGACAAGATGCCTTCCTGCTACGGCTGCTATGCCAATGCAGTGAAATTCTGAAATAGTTTAAATGTGATTCGGGGGAAAAAAAATGTTAAATTATTATTGATAAAACAACTGTATTTTCCTAAAATTTTAAACTAAATTCTCATATCCTAGTTTTCCAAAAAAAATCAGTAGACTTTCCTAGCTGCTCATTTACTCATTTGTGACAAATATAATTAAAGAAATAAATAGACTGAGCTATTTGTTCTGTTTTGTGCACCTCTCCCCTTAAGCAACTTCAAAGATACCAGAATTTTACTCCGATATGCTTTGGATTTACTATGTTGGAGAGAAACAAAAATTAGTTTAGATTTGGAAAGAAACTGCATCCAAATTCAAGGATTTCTCAAGTAATGTGAACTTTGAAGGCCTGAAAATAGAACTGGGTCTAACTTTCTTGCTGGGCTTTTGGCATTTTCTGTTCTGTGTGTTGGTTTGGGGGCAGGAGGAAGGAGAGTTGGCTTACTGGCCAGGAAGTGAACGCTAAGAACTTTTGTACATTAGAGTTCTTGCTTTCTGTCTTTGATGAAAGCAACGTTTCTATTGTTTGTCTTTTAGTGTTAAGTTTGTGTAATTTGTTTGTCTTTCAGAAATGCTAGAAACGTGACCTGTGTGAGGCATGTGGGGCATGCTCACGTGGATCTGATTTATTTCTTTGTCTAGTTCCGTCTTGCCCAGAATCATCAGAAGTTGACCACCTGCAAGCCCTGTATTGCTGCTTTTATCATAATCTCTTCTTTGGCTTTATTTGCCTCCAACAAAAGTGTTTAGAAAAAAAACAATATATCTGCAGCACTTTTGAACAAATTAATTCTCCCAAACTTACCCTCTCCTTGAAAAAAGTAAGTAAATAATAAATTGAGCCCAATGCAAGGAACAGAGAGGGCAACATGAGGACGAATGGAACGCTCGGTGTTTAAGTTTTATTGAAAAATCCTTGTGGTATTTCTCTTTTGAAATGTGTTTAGCACAGACTTTAAGGATTGGCAATTTGTTTAAAGAAATGGGTAAAATATTTAAAATCACCACTTTATTTAAACTATTGTTCCTCCTTCAGTAAACATTCAGTACATGATTGAACCCTGTATGAACTTGTGCTTTTGCTGGTTAAATAGAATCTGAGCTTAAAATGAAAGGGGGTTGCTATTGAGAGAGGAACAAAAACTTACATGTGCATTTTTTTTGCCCACACACAAGCACTTACCCCCCAAAATACCATGTGAGTGGGCTCTTTTATTAAAATGCCCCAAGTTTTTTTTCTTCTTCTTGGCCTCAAAGTGCTAAACTGAAAGCAAGCCGTTAACAGAAATGAGTAATTATTGAAGCTCTAACAGGCAGCTTTCATTGAAGTTGATTACAGCAGCCATATAATCACTTTTACGGATGCTGTAATCACAGTAGCAGGGAATGCTTCACTTGGTTCTTATTGTTTTCGCTCAGGGTGGAGGTAGGGGGCCTGCTCGAAGCCCATTTTACCACCTCGGTACCATTTCTGCTGCAAAAGAAATCTACACAGCCCTGAATGGGGTCGGGAATCATTTATTCTTTCTTTATTAGCATTTTCTCCTCCCTCACACAGGAGTCTGCTGGAGTCAGGAAATTGCTGTTATTCAATATGCAAGCCAGAGGTTGTAATGACCGCTTGGAAGGGTATGACCGACAATTACAGGCCTTAATGAATTGGAGTAATCTAGTTGAGGCTAAACACTAGTCGCAACTCTGGGCTGGCTCTGGTTAAATTAAAAGAACAGCAATGCAAAGGAAGTTAACAAGAATTAATTAGTTAGATCGAACTGAAAACCTACTCATTAGAGATGTTATAGGCAAAGTAAAAGCCTATCTTCAGTGCAATTAGGTAGACAAATGAATTGTACAACTGACTGACTCACACCTGCTAACAGCTAAGGGCTACAGCACTGTGTATGGGATCCACTTTTTCCAGTTCATGCATACTTGCATAGTTTAATGGATCTTACATTCCCACATTAGCCTCCATTCCTTCAGATTTCTACTTGGGTGTTTGATCTAAATATGGGCAATTTTGCTGCTGCAAATGCTGGCTGAAGAGAAGTGGGGGAAAAGATGTTTGGAACGCCCCGGAGAGGGCCTGTGTTGTTTAAAAACATCCCAGAGAAAGTTATTCTCCTAACCACGTTATCAGACACAAACTGCATCTTAAAGGTATTTCTTTTCAGATATGTCTATCACTTCATTACTCAGCCTTAAATCTTGAAAAGACAGTCTATAGTGCCTGCATGTTTGAAACAAATAAATGTTAAAAATAGGAAGGTAACTCTAGAAAGATTTATAGCTGAAGAGTGTGGTAGGGGGAGGCGCCCAGGCAAGGATGTCTGCTTTGCTTGTGGGGTGCACAACAGATAATCAAAAGAGAATCCCTAGAAATCTCGGGCCGGGGCCTTCCTGGGAGCAGTTATCATAATCATGCACCTTGGCATTTTTTCCACATGTCTCTCTGGTCTTTCGCTGCATATTGTATGTGGCTTCCTTGCGTTCTTGCTCAAAGTTCCTAAGAGCTTTCCCAGTCTGACATATCTGCCCTGCAAACTCACTGCGAATGGACCGGTAAAGTAGGAGGAGTAGGCAGAGAAATTCTGGAAGTGGTTTTCCTGCTTATATTTATGAGTAGGGTGACAGGCTGGGGGTAATGCGGCTCCCCTGGAGTGGTGGCGTAGAGCAGGAATCAGGAGTCAGAAGTTTATTTTCCAGTATCGCCCTGGTGTCTCAGGATGAACTTGCAATAACCTCTCTGTGGCCCATATTTTTGCTTTTTTAATAGGGGTGATCACCAGGGTTTCCAAAATTTATGGGTCAGTCACAGGGGGAAAATTTCTACTAGTACCCCCTTTCAGCACCTCTTAATCACTTCCCCACTGCCATCAGATTGCCCTTTTGCAGTGGCACAAGGAAGCTGTTTTGGCACCAGCTTCTCTTTGAATTTTCCTTCTTGTCAGTAGGGGCAAAGGACAGACCAGCAGGGCAGGGTCCCCCAGTCTGCTCTTAAACTTCTCTTTGCTCAGTGTGTCCTGTTCCTACCAGGGTGTGTGCCTCCTCATGGGGCACCAAAAGGAAAGAAAGGGGCCTGGAGGCAGGCACAGAAGGTGAGTGTTAAGCAATTGCTAGGAGGAGCTGCTCTCAGTTAAGTAGCCCATGCTTCTGTTCACCTCCCTGGAGGGTGGGGCCAGTTACATTCACTCTTGGAATCTCCAGCAGGGGCAGCCATGAGTGTATTCACTGCAGCCTTCCACTTGCGTTATGTTATGTTATGTTAACCACAATTACACAACCGGTGTAACTCAAGGACCCTCCAGGCCACCATAACCCCTGACTGTCCAGAGTGAAAGCCACTGAGCAAAAGCTTCTTTGACATTTCAGCCACTTCTCTAATTACTTCCACGCAAGCAATTAGAGAACTAGTTGAGTTTATTTAACACACCTCCTCCTTGCTCTGAGCCAAAGAAAGCCCTTACGATGCTGCCCAATTACAGGTCAGAAATAAATGACTAAGGCAACAATGTGGGGTAAAGGCTACAAAGAGACAAAGGCACGGAATGACCTCTTCAGCTAAGAGCCAAGAGAACAAACCATGAACGTACTTAGAGGGGTCAGGATACAAAGCAAGCTTGGAAATTTTCCCAGTCCTATTTGAGAGCCAGGCAGTAGGGCTGAGGCCATTGAGAGCATCTAGGGTTCTCACCCCATAAGCAACTTAGAGATCCGTGGGAGAATCCCCTCAGGACAGGAGCGGCATTGTTAGGGGCTGCACCAGTGACTGTCCCATCATGCCATTTTCCTTTATATAGCTTCAGGACTGCTGACAGCACTGGCTTTTTCTATAGGGTTCATTCACTTCAGTTTACTTAGGTCTTAAATGCTTTTGTGAACAACTCCCCGGTCCTTTGGAGCAGTAGTGACAAAATGACCACATTTCCCAGCACCTAGGTTGGGTAGAGGATTTTGTCTGTGGCTGTTATAACAAATTACCACAAACTAGGTAGCTTCCACTGACATGGTTCTTAAAGTTAGAAGGCCTGAATGATGCTATGAGTTAAAGAACAAGTTCTCTCTAGGCTGGAAGTCCAGGAGCTCTAGTGAAAAAACTGGTCTTCCAACTTCTGTTGCTTCTTGGAATGTCGTGGCTTAGGACACCATGTCTGGAATCCCTATCTGTATTTCAATCCTTTCTTCCTTTTCTTGCAAAAGCTCTACTCACTGGATTTAAAACTCACTCCAAGGTTTTTAAATCCAGGATGATCTCGCCTTGAGATCTTTACCTTAATTGCATCTTTATTTGACTCTGTATTCCAGTAAAATAACTCTCTAAAAGTTCCTGATAGATGCCTCTTTTGAGGGCTACAACTCAATTCACTACAGATCTATTATCAACAATATCAATATCAATTCCTTAATCCAAGACATCATTTCACAAAGTGTGCTCTGTCAAGCAGTGGCCCCTGGAGATTCCCGGGGGGGGGGGGGGGTAGATGGGGGCAAAAGTGCAAGATGTTCTGTAGTCAAATTTAAGTTTATAAAAGTTATACTCCTCTTGGGGGAGTGACAAATCACAGTGGCTCATTAAAGATTGGAGATGACCCTCAGGAAGCTGTTTTCCTTTGTCCAAATTGCTGTTTTCCCAAACTTAATTGACCAAAAAGAGCTCCTCTTCTTTTTTGGTGACACGTTATTAACAACCCCTTTAATATTTCAGTAAACACATACGAGCTTCAAGCCACCAGTCTCCATCACCTAGTGGCTCCAGAAGTTGTCCTTCATGTTCAGCAACAGTCCATACTTGGTCCTTTCCACCTGTTTTACCACAAAAGTGTAGACAAGCCCATTCATAGCACCAGACCAGGGCACGGGTACTCAGCTGGGCCCCTGGAGAAGAGTGCCTTCCATAAAAAAACATGCTTTGTGAATGCTTTTTACACTCTTTGCAGGGACTGTTGATTTGTTCTAACCCCAGCGTTATTCAATCCCTGGTGTGCCACAGTGGCCCTGCCCACTAGGGTAAACTGAAAGGGGACTGAGACTGTGTGTGGTGGCGTGTGCCTGTAATCCCAGCACTTGAGAGGCTGAAAACAGGAGTCTTAGTATGAGTCTGATCTGCATAGTGAGACCCTGTAGACCTTGTACCAAATACATAAAAATAAAGATATTTATTTTAAAATATTTTCTTTATTCCTTGATCCAATATTTCCTCCCAATTTTTACTTAAACTTTGTGACATCCAAAGTCCTTTCACTTAAGCTGGGCGTGGTGGCTCCTGCCTATAATCCCAGCACTCGGTAGGCTGAGGCAGGAGGATAGTGCAAGTTCGAGACCAGCCTGGGCTACAACAGTGAGCTCAAGGCCAGCCTGAACTGCACAGGGAGACCCTGTCTCAAAAAGGCAAAAAAAAAAAAAAAAAGTCCTTTCACTCAAAGCAGGATTAAATGTCAAGGGGATAAACTTTGATCCTGGTTCTTCTGATAAGGACCTGTAATGCTTTGTGCAAATCACTTAACCTTATTTCAGTGCTTCTATCCCATAACCTGAAAAAATGGGTTTATTTTAGCTCTCAGTGACTTCGTGCATTATTTTAACCATCCCATTTGAAAACAGATGTGAAAGCGTTCTATTTATTTAAAAAACCACCTTCTCTCTCAGTATTTTATATGTAATTATGAAACAGCATTTTGAAAGAAAGTTCGGAATATTATTATTTTGTAAAAAATTAAACAGAATCTGTTAAAATAATAGCATTTATTTGCAAATTATCCTTGAGTTAATGATGCTAATCATAGTGCTTAGCAATAGCTAAATCCTTAGTACATTTTGAGAAACTTAGAACAGAGACAGGGAGGGAGAGAGATAGAGAGACAGAGACAGAGACAGAGACAGAGACAGACAGACAAGGCCAAGCAAGGGCCAGCCTCTTCATGGACCTTACATGTAGGCCCACACTTGGTTTAACAGTCTGCTGTTACCATTTTGAAATTCTTACTAACTTTCCAACAAGGAATCCTGCACTTTCACTTTACACGAGGCCCATTTTAGCCCTAACCTTTCTTCCCTTCCCTTGTGGCCCTGTAAGGAACTTACTGAGAGACTGTTTGCAGTGAAAGTCAGACAACATTCCAACTAAATTGATCCTACAGTTTCATTTCTACAAGTACAGCTTACCATTAAGGAACTTCATTCCAGCTCACCAAACACTAAAAACCAACCTTTGGAACTTCTCCAAGTCCTGAGTCCCTTCATATTTTAAGTTAACGCATTTTGAAAAAACCCAGGCTGCAAAGCCAGCTAGAACATTTTAAATTATGGGTGTGGCCCAAGTGTTATTTTTAAGCCATTAAATGAATCCTTTCAAAGTTTGAACTTTTGCAAGTTACTTTGCGCCGAAAGCTTTTTAATGATCAGAAAATGGGAATTTGCTATAAAGATGTTGACACAAGCCTACTCCCGGGGCCGTTTCTGCTCTCAGAACAGCACGTGGGCAGCATGGTAATAACAGAAGCAATGCGAAACTGACAAGAAGCAGAGTCCTTGGGCAGGAACGAGGGGCAAAATCGGTGACTCTGAGAAGCCGGGGTGCGTTAGGTTGCTGGACTTTGCCTAGTGTTCTTGTCAATTATTTGGCCAGCAGATTTTACTTGTCTGACTGCATTTTCCTCAAAGTGCAAAGAAAATGGTGCTAAGCTATGGACCCACTGCCTTTTTTAAGAAAGGATCCTGGGAAGATAGTCTTCCTTGTTCTGAAGTTGCCATTGTCTTGGTGATAGTGTTGGCAAAGTCAGGTTTGGGGACCACTGTGTTTACTGTATTTTGTTCTTTAATACCTCCCCCATGTATTTCTTTATTTTTATATCTTGGAAATTTAGAGCCACTTTTTTATTAATATATTTTTAAATGATTTTTCTCTTTCATATTCAGAAACCAATTACTCATTCAGGTAGTCAAAATGGCCCTGGTGCTTCTCTTTCATGACAATGACAGTGACTAAATTTATGTGGCACTGCTTATAGCCAGCCAAGCTTGAACCCCATCCTCATCTCCGGTGATGGCACATCTCACAACAATACTTGTTAGTGCTGAGGCTGATTCAACAGATGGAGTCCAAAACAGTGTTTGTACAAGTTCTATAAAAATAGTGGCTTAAAAAACACATTGGAAATTTTATGGTAGATTGAAGAACAAAAAAGAAACAAGACCACTTTTCATTTAGATTAGCTTTTCCCAATTGTGAAAATGTTAAGGGCTGTTAATCTCAGAGAGAGGGAGAGAGAGAGAGAGAGAGAGAGAGAGTTTGGTATAGATTAGAAGAAGTAGATATTCAAATGGAGAATAACCTTTTAGATAGACATAGTAGGCTCAATACGTGACTAGTTTAACTAACAGGTCATTGGTCAGAGTTGGCTAAGAATTGTTATTGGTATTAAAATTTAAGGGACTGAGGGCCAGGGAGATAGCTCAGAGGCACAAGTTCAATGTCCTAAGTTCGATCCCTGATTCTGCAAATAAATAAATAAATAAATAAATAAAATTTAAGGGCCTGAAGGATAGTTTCATAGTTTTGTATTAGTTGAGCCATACTGTGGCTGAAGCTACGTAGGTGTTATATGTAACCATGACACTCCTAGAATTTAATTTTTTAAAAAACATAAGCTAGAAATCATATAGTCCAGGATATCTAACATAATCCTCTGCAGTCCTGGATGTGGTCCAAATTTGTGTCATCCTGTACAACCACTATTAGCCACATGTGAGTGGTGAGCACTTGAAAGCTGGCTAGTGCATCTAACAGATTAAAATTAAAATTTAATTTAGTTTAACTTTCAGTGGCCACAGGTGGCTGCAGCCTGCCATATTAGGAAGCATGCATTCTAAACCAATGCTTATTTTATAAAACTGGAAAGGGATCCTCGAGAGGTTGAGAGTCTATAGTAAAGTCTCACATCCACTCAGTGAGAAACAAATAGTACCAGAGCCAGAGGACTGACTTCAGCCAGATTTTCTGTGTGCTCCAGAAGTGGTACCCAGTTCCTGGTCCCTAACCAAGTGTTGAGGGGCTTGAAGTAGAATGAGAAAGAGCTTATGTTTCCACAAAGCTCATGTGAATCAAGCTTTAACTTCTGATGGATTTTTTCCTTTTTCTTCTTTTTTTTATGTTACATAGTTTCCTATGCTACTCTATACAAATTCCAAATACCATTTTAGAATTGTTAAATGCAAATGAAAAGCAAAAATTGACATGTTGATCTCGCACTTTGTTTGCTTTCTTTAGAATTATTTTTATTTTATTTTATTTTTAAATTTATTTTTTTAAATTTAACAATGGTTATATTACATATTTTCATCATTGGATCAGTTTAGATTAATAGATATAGGTATATAAGGTTGATCAAACAATTAAACATTAACACTTTCAATAAACATTACTTTTTTTTCAACAGTTGTGTTTGCTGTTTTAAAATTGGTTGGCCTGAGAAGTTGGGTTTGAAAGTCTAGAGGAAAGGACTTATGTAGTGTGGTCTTACCTCTTTATTTTTTTTTTAATTTTATTTATTTATTTATTTATTTCTTGTTTCAAAACCTTTATTTGTTTATTCACTCATTTTTATGGCCGGCTCAGCCCGTCCCGAGGGCAGGGCTGGCGCAGCATGTGGTGCTGGGGGATCGAACAGCGGTCCCTGAAGCCGCCCAAGCTTTCCCAAACAGGCGCTTTAGACCACTGAGCCATCCCGCCGGGCCCCCAATCTTACCTCTTTAGAATACATGCTTTTTCAGAAAGCAACCATTATTTACACCTCTTTTCAAAACTTCCACATGTGCCTGAAATTATAAGCACACTATGCTTGAAAAAAAAAAAAAAAAAAAAAACTACCATGAATTCTCAAATTTTTAAAGCTTATTTGAAAAGTAAACAATAGCCATGTAAAAGAAACATTGCCATTAATATGCCTCAAAACAGTCCTTGCTTTGAACTCACTTCTTCCACCATTCTTGCCACTTTCTGAAGCTGTTCTGAAAGTTCTCTTTCTTAAGTGTGTTCACTGTACTGTCAAGGCTGCCTTCATGTCCTGAATTGACTTGAAGTGTTTACCTTTCACAGATATTGTGACTTTAAGGATGAGCCAGAAGTCACATGTGCCAGATCAGGTGAGTAAGATGAGGACACACAGTAATGATTCTATGAGTCTATCTCTCTAGTAACTCTTCACAGGACAGAACCACGCTTTTAAGTGATGTGTTCCCTCGGCACAGACGTGCAAGTTATCTGAGAACATTATTTTATCTTCAGTCCCTAACTCTGATAAGAAGTCTTCTAAACATGTAGCACATTTTATTTAATAAAAAACCTTTTGCTGGCATGCTTTCATTTAATCTTGATAATATCATGAAATAAAAAACTGACAGAGATTCTTGGGTTGCAGTCAGGAGTCAGAGTGAAAAATATTTGGTGACTTGCCTGAGAACTCAAGGGCAGCACCTGGGGGTCCACGATGGCCACCAGGGCTGAGGTGGTAGCTGGCTACACTTATGGTATATGCCAGAGAGGAAAAAATGAGAGAGGAAAACTGATGTTAGAACAGCGCTGTCAATTCAATAGCATTAAATGTACCAGGGATTTTCAGCACCCAGGCTGGAGATACTGAAGGAATTCGAAGACAAGGATTCAGAGCCTCAACTCTCAAAATGATTCACTTAACAGTGCAGGTGCTGTGGAAGGAGGATGCAGGCTGGTGAGTGTGGTGAGGATGGGGGCGGGGGTGAGGGGAGACTGCAAGTGGGCAGGACACGGGAGCCACAGTGCAAAAACCAAAGCCGTGGGGCAGAGACTGCCTCATATGCCCACAGGAGCAAGACAGCCTGAGATTCTTATGGGTGGAGGTGACCGCAGGGACAGCACACATGGAGACTGAGGAACACTGCAAAGCAGAGTCTTCCACAAACCATGGAAGCAGCTCTTTGTGCCTGTGTGTGAAGTGTGTCAGGCTTAGGCTTCCTAATCTGGGGAGGCTTCCACCTTGGGTGTGGCCCAGTCAGACTAGGCTGCCTCCTGAGCTTGCCAAACCTGAGCTGGCATCGCCTTCC
This sequence comes from Myocastor coypus, assembly GCA_004027025.1. Taxonomy (NCBI): domain Eukaryota; kingdom Metazoa; phylum Chordata; class Mammalia; order Rodentia; family Myocastoridae; genus Myocastor; species Myocastor coypus. Next base: position 48,040 of record PVJA010004153.1, on the reverse strand, counting down.
AGCCCAGGCTGAGCAAGGCCTCCCAGGTGCCCTTCACAAGCTCCCTCTGTGCTGGCGGGTGCCAGGACATGGCTTTTCTGACTGCCATCTTTCCCTTAAACAGCTGCCAAAGAAGAAGGAGCCATGACTCTTTCTTTAAAAGGGTGGCAATGAGAAAGAACCATGAAGGTCAAAGACACAGCAAAGGTCACAAAAGAAGCATGGAAAAGCCCTGGACATGCAGGTAGGAGACAAAAGACAATAAGCCACAGAATGAGTCACAGAGTGACAGGAGGTGTCTTGAGAAACTGTCTAGACTCGAGGTGAAATATGCCCACATCCTCCTTCCAGGCTGAGAAGATAAAAAACATTCTCAGAATCAATGGGTCTTTTCTCTTTCCAATATTCACTAATGATGGGCACCAGCTCTCTCAATATCCATCCATGTTTCATCAGCTAATAGTGAAGATGTGCTCTTAACACTTACCAAAAACCCTTTGATTTCATGTTTTGTTTACTCTGGCTTAGTCATCCAGGGCATGGAGAGCCTCTCACAGGTGCCAAACAGTCTTCTAGGGTTCTTACATTTTTATTTTTATTTTTATTTTTATTTTTAAAGAATACAAAATAGAGATACAAAGAAAAAAATGACAGAAACAATTCAAGATTTCACTAAACAAGAAATAGGAAGTCAACAATGGTTGCTGTCTTACGTGATGTTATCTTCAAATTAGTTGTTCATATTACCAGATATCAACATGTAAGATTTGTTTAAAGAAAAAAAAAAAAAACAATAATAAAGAAGATATAATAAATTCAAAAGAGGAAAATAAATCAAGGAAAAAAAAACCAACAAAATTTAAGCATTAACTGCTCCTTTCAAAAGACCAGTAGAAATCAATAATACAATTATCCAAATTATTCTGCATATATATCCAAATATATATTTTTCCTTCTTATTTTGTCCTTTTCTTCATCCCACTTTTTCCTTTCCATTGAACAATTTCTTTCCTTTTCACAATATCTGTTGTGCCATTTAGATTTGTATTATTCTTTCAGGTTCTCATACTAGCAAGATAATTCAATGTTTGTACATGTGGATGGGATTTATTTCACTTACCAATGTAGTCTCTATCTGCATCCATTTATCTGTGAAAGTTCCTGGGCTCTTTCTAACAGACATGATCTTAAACATGATGTGCAGATCCTTTCAAAAACACTCAATAATCATCTATGATATTCTAGTCATTTCTACTTACTATTGAGAGGTACATCTCCTGGGTCACTTGTTTTTACTGTAACAAAATATGTCTCAAGCAGGATGGTTGCTAAGAGGGTCAGGGTCATATAAGTTGAACACTAACAACCCCCCCAAGGGTTGATCAAAAAATACAATGTTTAATCTGTTAAATTATTGTAGGACAAGACACACTGCAATTAACTTCCTCTCAAAATAGTCTCCCTTGCCTTGAACACGCTGTACTTCTCCCATTGTTTTTGCTAACTTCCAAGGCAGTTCTGGAAATCTACTTTTGTGAATGTCTTTACGAGTTGTGATAAAACATAAAGTGAATACCACTGCCAAGTGACATCCAATAGAAAGAAAGGATTTTTAAAATGCATTTATGAGGGATTGGGGAGATAGATTCATAGAATAAGCACTTGCCTGGCAAGTACAAGGACCTGAGTTCAATTCCTGGTTCTGCTAACAATAATAATAAATAATAATAATAATAATGCATGATGATATGAACTCATCCATATTATTCACCAGATATGACTCTAGGAGACTTCTGGCTTTTCCCCAAAGTTAAAATGACTATGAAATCAACTGAGGCAATGTCAAGGGAGCCATGACAGTGCATGTAACGACACTCATGAAAGAACACTTCCAGAATGGCTTCAGACACTGGCAAGAATGATGAAACAAATGTGATCAAAACAAAGGAGAGTATTTTAAAGAGGATGACTATCAGTCTTGCTACAATAAATTTTCAAAATTTCAACAATCACCAAACTGTTTGATCACAGCTCATAATACACATAAAAGCACTGTTTAGCTGTACTTAAAACATCCTTGTTAGAGAGCCTCCATCCTAGATTCTGTCTATTCCCTTGACCAGTGAAAAACATTTTAGAAATTTCAATACCAAGTGGCCTCTTCAGCATGCTTGCCACAGGTTCACCAGTGCTCCTCTAGCTTGTCTTTACCTCAGTGATGTTTTTCTCTAAGTTTCTTTGTGACCATACCAAACTATTCCTCACCCAGAGCCAACTTTCCCATAAAGTCTATGAACTGTTACCTTAGCAGAAGAAAGACAGATTTTTCTCCTGATTTCCATTCTTCCACCTCCCTCAAGTTCATGTTCTGCCTCAGATGAACTCTACCCCTTCTGAAATGTCTTTGTAACTCAAACAAGAGACCATGTCAGTCCTTAGTTCCTGTGGAATTATTAATTCTTTTCTAGCTTTATGTAACTAGGTCTTGTCTTCCAAAGATCACCAGGTATATATGTACTTTTCTTCATGATTAGCTCTAAAATCTGGAGCTAATCTGTCTTGTCATAAACTAGAGGCATTTCATGTCTGACATTTGTTCATCAACTTTTAGCAGTCCAACATAACCAGCCTATAACTGTTTATTCATTCATCTGGTTACTGATCTGAGCCAGATATTCTAGATGCTAGGATTGTAAAAAGGGAAAAGAGAGGGAAAGGGAATCCTTGCGCTCTGCAAGGTTTTAATCTAATAGAAGCGTGGCCTCCAACGTTTTTGGGGACTAAGAACTGGTTTGGTGGAAGTAGGGGCAGGGAGATGGCTTCAGAATGATTCAAGAGCATCACATATCTTATGCACTTTATTTCTATTATTATTACATTCTATTCTCATAAGGAGTTTGTAAACAAAATCCCTCTCATGTACAGCTCTCAGTAGGGTCCCTGCTTCTATGAGAATCTAAAGCCTCTGATCTGAGAGGAGGCAGAGCTCAAGTGTAAGCTAAGCTTGGGAGCTGCTGTAAATACAGATGAGGCCTTGCTGACTTGCCTGGGGCTCCCTTCCTGCTTGGCAGCCCAGTTCTTATCTGGGCAGGCACCACCACCCCAGCCTGTGACCTGAGCATGGAAGGCAAACAGGTCATTGTAATGCAATGTAGCCGCTGCTGAGGTAAACCACATGGGCATGGGTTAAGTCACCACCTCCTTGCTTTCCCAGTGCCTCTCCCGCCCAGGCCATAGTGTCCTCTCCAGAGAGGCATCAGTGAGCCTTCCATGTGCAGGCCAACGTCTGACACAAGAAAGTCTCCAGATCCTGCTCCACACTGCTTTCTACAGCACCCTGATACTCTCAGACTGTCCCCTGTACCCTGCATCTTTCTGCACCAGTGACAAACATAACACTGAGAAAACATGGATGGACGTGGAGGTGCAATGTATACAGGTGAAATTTAGCGGAAATTTAAATTTGTACTGGAGACCCTATTGCTACGAAACATAGATTTCACAGTGAATTTGATATCTAATATGTAGAAGGCTGGTGGTTTTCAAATCCTGTGTAAAACCTACCTCACTAAACATTCTTGTCTAAGTCACATTTACCCCAGTGAGGAAAGGGTGCCATAAAAAAAGCTAATTTGTGCTTGTAATTTTCATTTCAGAAGCTAAAAAGGACACTGCTGTGGCATTTGCATTGTTGCCTTAACAAGAGAAATGCTTCTTGGATCCCTCATGGTGTCCTTCCAAGGGATGTCTGAGGAGCTGTCTAAGTCACCCTTAGCCACCCAATCCCAAAGGCTACAGTAAGGCAGATTCCCAAGGTGGAGTTTAGGTTTGATTTAAAGACCTTTGAGAACTTATGTGCCTCATCCTTAGACCTGGCTTATGTCTGCAAACACAGAACCTTTATCTGAGACTTAAACCCTCTGAGAATGTTCCTATTAATGTGCTTCTTCTATAGGTCACATTACCTCGTGAATCCTGCTTGGCTGGAACCATCTGGAAGGTTTGTAAAAATGAGAATTTCTAAGCATTATATCTAGAGTTGCTGATTCAGTAAGTCTACATGGGGCCCAAGCAGTTGCATTTCTAATAAGGTCCCACATGGTAATAACTATTGGTACAGGGACCACACTTTGAGAAGCACTGCTTTATAAAACCCACAGTACAACTCGCTGCCAATGTGTAATCCCCATCATTTTTATCGGTGTTATGTATTGAGTGCCTCCAGACTGTGTAGAACTTTACAGAGTAAATCAAAGAGAAAGTATAATTTGGCAATGACACAATTACTAAAAGGTTTATAATTCTATACATGGTTCCAACAGCTGTGTTCTGTATCCTTTTCTTCCCTGGTGGATTTGAAAAATCCCATAAACATTCTTAAATTCTTACTGGTTTCCAGCGTTTGTTTGGGCCTCACCACAGCACAATTCCCATGGTCATCCAGGGCTAAACTATCCCTTCCTTTTGCTGTTCCCACAACAAAAGGCCACAAATAGATTGCAAGAAACACACCCAAACTAACATAGATGCCTGCCTGAAGAGAAAACTAAGAAAAGCAAGGTGTACTGTTTCTTATGGATAAATGGCCTTGGTAAACCTAGAATAGTATTTTTCTTTCAGCCTAGAATCTACAAAAATCTATGTATTTTCATCATTTTATTAGACAAGATTTTAAAAGGATATCCTTTGCCAACCAAGTCACCCTTTTGTCTCATCTCATGGGTGATTACTTTCTTAGTCAAATGAAAATACTTACAAACTTCATATCATGGCTGGCTTTAGTGCTACATGCACATGTAATTTTTGTAGGTGTTTGTTTATTAATTACAGGGTAATTTTTATTTGCATCACGATCTTTCTGTCTGCTTATACAACACCAAACATGTACATTCATTGTTATCACTGTTTGCATCAAAGAGCTATTAATCAATCATTAAAGTTGCCTCATATCGTGCACAGAGGATTATTAATGTCTTATTGTTGAAAACTTTACCTAAGCTGATGTCCTCAAACCTGAAACAGATCATCGCACTTGGCTTATTTTGGATTTTGTTTAATGCACAAGCCTACGTTGTCCATATGAAATGATCAAATGACAAAGATCACCCTAGGATTATATTGATGGAGAGATAGATGCACAGAGAGTGCGAGGAGTTGAAAGCATCTAAATATGTTTTCACTAGAGAGAATCAGTAATGAAGACATATATTTCAAAGAACCTGGGATGGTATCATTTTCCCATTTAGTGTTTAGACCGAGGTATTTCTATTTTTAAAAATTCCCATGAATATTTTTCATTTCCTATTTTGTTGCTTGTTAATAGTCTCAAAGCTTTTCAGCGTCTTGGATTGTTCCAGGTGGGAGATATTTCTAAGTCCTAACAATATGCATCATTCAACTGCTAAATAAGACTTCTTATTAAATATTTTCATCCCTCTGTCTCTTCTGCAGTCTCTTTGTGCCCTAAAAATGAAGTATAATAAAATAAAACCTGTGTCCATCCATAGCCTTGGAGGAATCTCACATCTGTTTGAAAAAGAACCTGGTCCTCTAGTCCCCTGCTTCACCACATATTCTGAATTTGTGACTTACAATCTTAATACCCCAATGCTTTCATCAGAAAAAAAGGAGCAATATTGCTTCATATACATGTGAAGGGAATGAATCTGTTTTAGTAAAATGTTTTCAAAGTCTCAGATGGAAACAGACAACTCAAATCAGTTAATGGTGAGATCCATTCCTTTGACCCCAAAGAGAATAAGAAACACCTACTTTGGGGGAACTGTGAATTAGAAGGCCCAAGACTCTTATTATGATGCTTAATCCTGAAAAAGGAAACAGGATCCCTAAGTCTTTATGTTAGATTGTATTGTTTTTTTCAAAAAAGGAAAATAGCCATGACACTATTTTTATTTGTGTCATCTGCTCAAGATGAAGCATGTTAGCATATCTGCCACCTTGTACCACTCCATGGGAAAACTTTCAGATCTTCTCCTATGTAGATTTATTGACAGAACAAAAGTCTTGGACTGAGCAGGATAAAAAAAACTTGGAAAAGTCAAGTGGACAAAAGAAAATCCTTTAACTATTTCCCTGTTTAAAATATCAGGGCTTAAAAAACTAAAACACACTCAATGAACATGGAAATTGGAAAGCATGTAGATTATTTTAAATATACATACACACATGCATATTTATATTTATGGAGAGAGAAGAAATAAAGAAAAAAGGGAAAAACTGTGAAAATCTGTTTTCTATGATGTTTTCTCAAAGAGAAACAGCAAGAACTCTTGGGAAACATTTTAACATTAAATAATATCTATTGTCTAGAGGCAATTTGACCACTGGGAGTTGAAAGGCCCAGGTTCAATTCTGCATTCATTGTCTTCATGAAGATAGTGAGTTTCATTACCAGCGTATCTTGCAAAACTAAGATCGTAAAGATTTCATGAGTAGATCTCCATGAAAATTGTATCAGTGTTCAATTTTGTTACACACACACACACACACACACACACACAGACTATGAGAAACTTCAAAAAGAGAGTAAATCTTTAAAATCCTTGGTGTAGAAAAGGAAGAAAAAGAAAAAAGTGGTCATCAAACACAAAGCCCTATTAGTTTAAAGAAAACAAAATATAAGTTCTGCTAGGGAGTACCAGTAATACAGTAAATATTCATTTAGCATCCCCCTAATCACAGACATCACCAAGATAAGGAGACAAAAATCACAGAATCTTACATGGATGAAAACATAGTAATTGTCTATTTCAATGTTCTAGTTTTAGCAATAAGAATAAAATGAAACCCAGAGCAACTTGTGCAAGATCACTTGAACAGTTAGGAGCACAGAGAGATAGGCAAACCAGAGTTTATGAATATTGGTGTAATGTTTTCAGCATACTTCACTACCGCTTTAAGGAATGTTGCTTCTTCCTAAGAAAATAGCTAAACATGCCTCTCTGAAAATTGAATATGATGAACAAATAGGAAAATGTCCACCCTTGGTTTTTCTAGTAATATTTTGCATTAAATGCTCCAGTTATATCATTTAATTTGACACAATATAGAGGTAATATAGTTATTATTAGAAAAAAGGATGTTCTTGTTTTCCTGGGGAAAAAAAGCTAGATGGCTTTTCTCATCTTCCCTTAGTCTTACTTCTGGCCACGTGGCTCTCTGCCAAGAAAACCAGAAGTGATGCCCCAGCCCGGAAGTGATGCTCGCAGTCACGCCTGCAGAAACTCCCACCTGCCACCCTTGACATTCTTTTCAACTTCACTAGATCATTTGACAAAGCATAGTTCTCCTGCCAATCACAAACTGCAGATGGTCAGAACCGTAAAATGAACAGAATTGTATCTCTGAGACCCAACTTGAAAGAAAGTCATCCCACCTAACATGAGCACTCACTTTGGACTTCACCTAAGAGAGAAGCATATGCATTTTCTGATAAGCCAGGAAGGTAGGGGAAGAGTATGCACTATGACAGTTAATGACACCTTCATTAATGTGCAATATACATATATATATATATATATATATATATATATTCATTTTTTGCAAATGTTGTGTGGGTTTTTTCCATCTGTACTGGACATGACACATTGTTCATAAAACCTTGATAAAAGCTGTGTGGGTGTGACATTATCTTTCAAGAGCACTCATAACAACATGAAAATAATTCTATTGTTGATGGAAATGAAGTGCACATTTAAATAAAGACATGGATGATTCAAATGAAAAGGAGTAAAAGTTTTAAGACATGTAGATAGTTTTAACTCAGCTAACGCTGCCGTATGGTTGCCTCATGCCTTGTATATGTAATTACATTTACAAGGAAATTTGGTCAACAAATTGGGCTTTAATCTGACAATTCTATAATCACATAAATTAGAGGACTAAATGAGGACTCATGTTATCTGGATGATTTCAAATCACGTTTACTGCAAACGACATATCATTTGCAAATGCCCATTTGAACAGACATCTCTATAGTTTCTACAATCAAAGATATTTCAAAGATAACCCTAAATATAGAAATACAGAGACATATGTGTGACTTCAGACATAGGAGGGTGGATTTGTGTGACATGTGTGAATTGTCTGTTGGAAGCTATTTTGTTTTCTTTTCTTCACTTTTATCTTCTGCTTTCCTGTGGCAGCTTTGCTGCTGGGATATGAACAGTAGCCACGTTTGTACTCTTGGGACAGGTTTCCTTGGGATCAAGGTACATTCTTCAGTCTTAATAACTAGGAGAAATCTGAACTTAGACCATAAAGTTGTCTTATTACCCTAGAAGGTCAGAGGCCTTTTGGAACCTCGCACATTAACTTCTGACCCTAAAGACATTTTACATATGTAAAACTCTCAACAAAAGGGTCTCAAATTATCCTCCAACTAATCTATGCCGTACTGACAAATTAGAATGGATATTTAGAAAGTACAGTGGCAACATTTCATCTCCACACTTATTAAACCTAATTTGCCTAAATATTTACTGACAGATTTATGTCCCCTGTCTTGAGAATCAAAAGCTTCTCTAGAGGATAAATGAAAAAACTAAATAAACACTTCCAGACTGGGTGTATAGCCTATCACAATTCTTTACTGATAGATCTTGTGACAATACAGACTCTGAGAATGAAAAGCAAATCACTGAATATTACTTACAGAAGATTGCAATAAATTCTCTGTGGTGTATTAGTGTACTCATTTTATGACCTCCAGAACCACATCATACAAATACACTGTGGAAAACTTGAGTATTTTGTTGGCCACTTTCCTTGATGAGTTCACCTAAATACAGAAATTGGCCTTGTGTCAGAAGGGTGAGAATTACAAGGAGTGAACTTCAGTGCTTCTGCTCAGTATCTCCAAGAGGCTGTGCCTGCCCCGAGCTTCAGCCTTCCTTTGTGGTGTGGCTGCAGACGTACATTCTAGAAAAGATTGCCACCTAAGAATCCTACCTTTATATTCCCAAGGAAAGAAAGAGTTTGAAGGTCCATGTATCTTTGAAGCAGGCACAACCTGTAAACCATGTGTTTTCTTCAAAAGTTTCCCAAATTGAAGATATCAGCAATACCATGACCACAGTGTTAAATCTTCAATAAGGAGTTGTAGGTTTTTCCTGAAGACTTTCTTCCTTATCGTAGGTCATTGGTTACCCCATATTTGCTTGTTTCATTTCAAAAATTAAACTATAGCTGTATACACTGACTTCCTGGAAATCTTATACCCATAGAGAGAGACAAAGTAAAAAATTTTTAAATGATGGTCAACAGTGTTCTTTCTCTTACTTAAAACTGGAATCTGTCACTGAAACATGTAGCACCACAATGGCCCCTTTGGTTCAAGAGCTGGACCATTAGACCAGATAGCTTCCCTGTGGACAGAGATGTGTGACTGATGAAAATACAGACTTCTTTTTGTCCTGAGTTGATCAGCAGCAGAATCTCAGACAGAAGATTCCTGAAAGTAAATGTCAGAGACAACACTGGCTGCTCTGAGGAGAGTGGAAAATGCCCACTTCGCCTTGAAGATGCGTTACTTGTCTCTGGATTATGTAATGATAGAAACTGAGAGGTTAAGTCAACTTAACTTTAAAGAGATCAGCTTTTTTCCCTCCTGTCAAACATCATAACGTTCTTCTGAGTCAAATTTTTGCAACCAAGTCCTGCCTTCAGCACTGTCTTTTAATAAAAAAGACAAATAAAACTTAACTCGATTTATGCACACTGGAAGCAAGAAGCCAGAACAATAATTTTAAGTTATATTTAAAATAGCAATGATACTGACATAATTAGAATTAAATTCAAGAAAAGTTGTGCAAGACCACACAAAATACTACAAATTACAAAATATTGCTGAAAAAATGAAAGATGATCTAAATGAATTAAGGGATATAAAATAGGCTTCGATTTTAATTTCAATATTACCAATACTACATTAATACCCTAAATATTAATAGCTCTAGTATGTCTATCCTTCCCAAAGTGACCCAAAGGTTCAAGAAAATCATAATCCAATGTGCTCTTATTGATAAGAAAAGAGCCTTCTTCTAGAAATTAACAAGCTAATTCTAAAATGTATATAATAGGGCCTGCCAGATAGCTCAGCAGACTAAAGCACCTACTGTGCAGGTGCAAGGACTGGGGTTCTATCCCTGGCACCACATGCTGTGCTGACCCTGACCTCAGAGCATGCTGAGACAGCAATTGAGACTGGGCATGGTGATGCACACCTGTAATCCCAGCACTTGGGAGGCTGAAAATTGGTGTATCACTATGATTCTGCTCTGTGTAATGAGACCCTGTATTAAAAAATACATACATACATACATAGATACATACATACATACAATGTATGTAAGAAGAAAATATAGAAGAAACAACACAGTTTTGAAAGGTAAAATGAAGTGTTCACTTATCTACTATTTAAAGATTTCTCTAAAGCTACAATAATCAAAGCAGTTGAAAGAGTTCTCAAATGGGTCAATGTGACAGGATAGAGACTACACTCCACCCATGCACCTGGAGAAAGAATAGATGACAAAGTTGCCAAAATAATTCAATGGGAAAGGGAAAATTCTTTAAAAAATTGGTACTGAAACATCTGAGTAGCCATATTAAAAAATAACATGAACCTTGACCACTACCTCATACTATATATAAATAGTAATTTGTGAATGATCCTATATGTAACCATGAAAGCTAAAGTTATAAATTTGTTTGAAGAAAATGTAGGTTTATATTTTCATGACTAGCATATACCCTGAAGACAATTTATCCTTAACTCTTTAGGGGACACAACAGTATTAGTTATAAAAGAAAAAAATTACTGTTTGAACTTTACTCAAAATAAAAACATTTACCTCTCTATCAAAAAACTTTAAGAAAATGATTCTATTAATATTATTTCCATTATAAATATACATATATATATATATATATGTGTGTGTGTGTATATATATTCTTTCCATGTGTGTCTCTGTGTGTGTGCCCACACACACATGCACATATGTGTGTCTGGCAAAGAACATATATAAACTATAAAGAATTGTTATGATTTCATAAAACAATAAATCATTCATTGAAAAACAGCAGGAAAAGACTTGAGCAAACACCACAAAAACGAAGAAAGGGCATGAAACAGTGGTCAACATCACTGGCCATTGAGGAATTACAAATGAAACCTTAATGAGATATCCCTAGATGGCTACCCCACTGGCATAATGACTAAAATTGACAAGACTGGCAGTGCTAAATTTTGGCAAGAATGTTGTATAACTGGTATCCTTTATATATGAGTAGTGAGAGTATAAAATGGTGCAATGTTGGGGAAATATTAAGCATATCTCGCAGCCATTACATTGAGTCATGAACCACACACAAATAAATGTATAGTGTACATTTCCATTTATACAAAGTTCAAATGCAGAGAAAGTTAACCTATGTTATTAGAAATTGAAATAATTTGACCTATGGAAACTAGTTGACAGCAGAAAGGAAGCTTCTGTGGAATGTGTTCTTGGTAAGCATGGTTACTGTAAATAACCATGGCACTTTAGACTCATTTATGCCACTCATTTCTTCATTAAATGTCTTTCCTAAGTACTATGTATGGAGCAATGTATACATATTGGAATCTCATAGTTAATAAGATCATAGTGTTCACTCTCAAAGACAATGGTGCAAAAGAAATGGAAGTAATACAACAATACAACACAAGGATGACAGTATACATAAAAAGCATTTCAAAGTATTGTAAGAGTCCCAAGGAAGCAGGTATTAACTGAATAAGGAACCACTTAGGAATACAGTAATATGCAGATGGGAATGAGGTGTGGTAAGGGTTAGAGGTGTTATATTTGAATTTTTTTTTTTAAAAAAATATGATTTGTCCAAGAGAAAGGAAGATGTAAGACTGAAAGTTAGGCATGATTTCTTTCTTTTTTTTTTTTTTTTTTTTTTTCTGAGACAGGGTCTCGCTGTGTAGTTCAGGCTGGCCTTGAGCTCACTTTTATAGCCCAGGCTGGTCTTACACTCGCACCTGATCCTCCTGTCTCAGCCTCCCGAGTTCTGGGTTTACAGGCATGCGCCACCACTCCCAGCTATGATTTCTTACCATATGTATAAAATCAAAATGTAGCTAATGCTTGCAAACTGGGGCATGGTCTGCAGCCCTTTTATTTTGTTGATGGGCTGATACTGTAGAGTAGCTGGCTAAATGGCTATTCTGATAATTTTGGCACAGATGCTGAGGTACTGGACTTCAAGAGCTCAGTAGAACAAAGGAAGGGACAGAACCAAAGCTTACTTAAAAGACAGATCCAGGAGAAACCAGTGAATCATCTGTGTTAAAGTTTGATATCTTGTAGCTAAAGGTTGTTGGATGGTGAAACCGTTAAGACTGAGGAAGAAGGAAGTTGGAAAAAATATTTGGAGAAGATGACAAGTTTTACCTTGGATTCTAATTGGGTTTGACCTCCTTGTATAGTGTTCCAATGAATATTTCCATATAACAAGTGAAACTAGCCAGGTGTGGTGGTGCATACCTGTAACCCCAGTGCTTAGGAGGCTGAGGCAGGAGGATCATTGTGAGTTTGATACCAGCCTGGGCTATAAAGTAAGTTCAAGGTCAGACTGAACTTCTCAGTGAGATCCAGTCTAAAAGCCAAGTGAAACTACAAACGTGGCACCGAAGGAAGACTAGACTGTAGGTACGAATGTACTTACCTATATGTTCGTCAGCAGCAAACAAGTACTAATTAACTCTTTAGGAATAAAAGCAAATTGTTCAAGGACTGTCCTTAAATAAAATGGGCCAATGCCAGATGCATCTATCTGAGATGTAAGAGAAAGAAGTCTCTAGAAACAGAACAGTAATTTCAAGCAAAGAACATAGCCTAGGGTCCTAAAGCTGCTCAGATATCAGATGGAGTAAAGATTAGACCACGACTGTTGGACTGAATAACTGGAAGAATTCTCACCCCATGAACTAGAGCAAATTCCCACAAAATATGGGAACAGAAACTGGATTCACTTTACAGGTTGTTTGTTTGTTTGTTTGTTTGTTTCACTTTGTGTGTGGTGCTGGGGATTGAATCTAGCCCCTTGTGCATGCTAGGAAACAATTCTGCCCCTGAGTTACATCCTCAGGCCTTTTACTTTGAGACAGGGTCTCACTAAGTTTCAGAGGCGGGTCTCAATCTTGTGATCTTTCTGCCTCAGCCTCTTGAATAGCTGGGATTGTAGCTGTGCACCATCTCACACAGCACGAAACCTAAGTTTTAGCCTAAGAGAAAAATAGCCTCAGAGAAAGAGTTCATGTTTATAATTGAAGGAGACACAGCTATGACACCAGAGGAACTGCGTTTGTAGTCCCATCCAACCTCTCCTCTCCTTGTGGTTTAATCAAGATACTTAGTCCCTCAGGAATAAATTCCTTCCTCAAGTGAAAAACAGAAATAAGAACCTTTCCTTTGCCTACCCCATGCAGCTTTTCTGAAAGCCAAAAGAGTTAGGGAGGTAAACGCATTATTAACCATAAATTGTGTTCTATAAGGTGAAGTATTGCTGAACTGATAATAGAGGTGGCTCGGTTTATGCCATGAGTGATTTCTTGAAAAGTTGCACAAATCAAATAGAGTTCAGGGTTTAAAATTAGTCTGCTATTTAAAGGAATCTATGGTGAATCCTTCGGTATGTGACACTTTTTTTTTTTTTTTTTTTTTTTTTTTTTTTTTTTTTTTTTTTTTTTTTTTTTTTTTTTTTTTTGTCTTTTTGAGACAGGGTCTCACTATACAGTTCAGGCTGGCCTTGAGCTCAGTTTTGTAGCCCAGGCTGGTCTTGAACTCTCACCAATCCTCCTGCCTCAGCCTCCCAAGCGCTGGGATTACAGGTGTGCGCCACCACGCCCGGCTGACAACACTTTTTTAACCTGAAGAGTCATTCTGCAATATTCTTCCTTTCTTTCATCTCTTCTTTCTTGTCCTTCCTTTCTGTTTATGTTTGTTTCTTTTTCTCTTCATTTTTATTAGTCTAGTTTCTTTAGGAGTTGAGGATATAGCTTAGCATCTTAAGCACCTTCTTAGCAAGCACAAGGTCCTGAGTTCAATTCCTGATATCCTTAGGGAAAAAAAAGTATAGTTTCTTTAAACTGTAAATCAGGACAGAGCCTGCTTTAGGAAATGCAACGTGCAAACCAAGTTGTGCCATAGTGAACCACTTCTTAGAGAACAAATGAACAAAGCTGGACACAAAAGGACAAATATAGATATTGAAGCACTCTGGAAAGAGAGAATTCTTCAACAAAAGGAGAGGTAAACTGCTCTGTAAATTGCCATGCGCCCCAATGCCATGCTTGTACCAAAGGTTTCAATCCTATGGGCCAGCAATTGCCTAAGAAATACTTGGGGGCCGACACAGAAGACCTGTTCCACAAACAAAGGAAAGCATAAAGACTGTGGTGGAAAAAAATCTGAAAACAAAAACCATCCTAAAGAAATGTAAGAGAGGAAGAAAGAAAGAGAAAGGAAAAAGCAGAGAAAGAGATTAAAGAAACAGGCCATACATTTTGGTGCTCCACTATGACTGAAACTATCACTAATCTCAGCTTTTCATCCTTCAAGAAATTATTTAACCATTCTGAATTCATTTCCTCAAGTAGCACTGTAGATAATCATACAGACTTGATCCTGTGGGAGCTAAATGAGAAAATGAACGCCTAGGAGGTTGCCTATTACACTGTTATTGGTACTCACAAACGAACAGATGTTACTGTTTTTTATTAGGCACCTTTGTTTCCTCAACCTGCCTTTGCATGCCGAACAAACAGACTGACCAGAATAATAGAAGTCTCGTCTTGCAAGCTTCGTGTCTTGTACTACAGCTGTGGAGGTATTTGCCCAGCCACGGAGGTGAACCCACTCAAACATCCCTGTGCTCATTTTCATCCTGTGGCTTTCTCCACCTTTACTAGCAATTAGCATCTATTGCCAATGCATCTGTTTGAGAGATCCTGAATACTCTGTCACACTAAATGCTCCATTTATAAACTGCTAAAAACTACCACATTATTTATTCACAATCATCAGCTTCTCTGGCTCTGATGACCTCAGATTATCACACTCTGAAGTGAAAAACCCTGCATTTGTAATTGGACTGTGTTAGATTTGGGTTTTCACAACATGTAGCTTGCATGGTAATAGTACATATAGATCTTTCATTTTTCTACAGAAATTAATTGCCTAAACCACAATGATTTATAGTCACACTGAACATGATTATTAATTTTCCTGATGATTATACCTGTGGGCGGCAACAAATCTACTTGTGATAGGCACGACTTTGAATTGCTGCTAAAACTAAAATGTCCATAAGGTAATAACAACTAATTTTTACCTTAATCAACTTACACTTAAAGGAATTTAATATAGGGCACTTGTGCCTTGTGGGAAAACTTGTTTGAAATATAAGGTGCTGAGTTATTTATGAGAATAATTATATATTTGTTACTCGAGTTTGTACTGGGAAATCAAGATCTGAAATACATTAAAAAATATAATGAACTCCGTAGAGTTGTACCTGCTAAAGAACCTTTGCACTAAGGAACATATAAAACAGTGTAGCTGTTCTCATTATGGAAAAATAAAAAGATTAAAGCTCACTAAACTGTGTTCTCTTGGTTTTTCTCCCCTCATCCTGCTGGTGCCACAAAAGTGAGATCATTGTTAATAGGAAAGGTAAGGCCCTGATGCCTAAGAGAGCAGGCTCGTCTTTCCTTCCTCATGACTTACCTGAAAATGACTTGCGCAAGGCCTTGCTCTTGTATTATACTGAATAAAAACAGCTTCTGATTGGCTGCTCAAGGTGCAGCAACAAATGTTGGCTTGGAGAAACTGAACTCAGAACATGTAATCATGCATCTCAAAAGCATGCCTGTCTTGAGTCCATGGCACTGGAGTGACTCGTTTCCTTCTGTGGGTCTCTTTCATCTTATTAGAATAGAAAAAGAGAGGGTGCTGATTATTGGTTGATATGAATACCTTATGTAATTCTGTATGTTCATATCCCAGAAATATTTAAGGCTTTTTCTCTGATTAGAGGCATTATGCAGTTATGCAAATAATCTGTTATATCTAGGCACATTATGCCGTTATGTAAATGATCTATTGCATTTATATTTCCCACAGAGTAATGGGGTAGGGAAGAAATGCTCTCTTGCATTTCCTCTGGTTTTTAATGAATTGTTCAGACACATTCAGCTAGAGAACAGTATGGATTTCTGGGCTCTGTGGAAGTTAACCTTTCTGTCCAATCATCAGTACCTGGCTCTTACTTTCTTGTTCAGTTCAGCAAATATTTATTAGGCATTTATTGGATGTTAGGTGCTTGCATAGGTAGAGACTACCCAAAGGGCATAGGTTGTACTTTGGTAGACTTTGAAAGGGACATTATTTACTGTGTGTTCTTTGTTCTCTGATCTCTTAGCCACATGATGAAAGTCATTTCAGCCCTATCCCCTTTAGAACTCCTTAGCCAGACTGGAAATGCTTTGCTAACTTTTTATTTTTTAAAAAGAAAAATAATGGCCGGGCGTGGTGGCTCACACCTGTAATCCCAGCACTCAGGAGGCTGAGGCAGGAGGATTGGTGCGAGTTCGAGACCAGCCTGGGCTACAAAAGTGAGCTTAGGACCAGCCTCAACTGCATAGCGAGACCCTGTCTCAAAAAGACAAAAAAAAATAAAAAATAAAAATAAAAAAATAAATAGGGAAATAATTCTGAAAAGAAATATGTTGTACAATGAAATTCAGAGAGTAAGCGAAATACAAATATAGCTATAGCCGTAGACAATAGGCCAAAAGTATGCAAATTTAACTGATGAAAATACAAACTTCTTTTTGTCCATCTCAGATCTGTGCTGAATGTCTTATACTTAGATACACAGTTTGCACTTAGAAACTGATAAAAACTGATCTCTTCCTCTCAGCGCACTTCTGGGTTTGTGTAACATGGCATCACACAGGCAGGGATATCATATGAGCAGTCATGTTCTGCACATACTATAGAAACATGGTCTCTGACCTCGAGGAATCCAGGTCACATTGGTCATTTCCTTTGATCAAGTGCCGTCTGCTAAGTGTAGAGAGTTCTCAGCATCTGTGTCATCAACTGACTGGCTTTCATTAGCTCCTTGAACAAATTCTGAATATTCACCCTGTGTCAGGGCTCGGGCTCTCCCAGAGTCTGCTAGAGAAGAAAGACCAGTGTAAGACACAGGAAAAATTATGCTAGGTTCTGAGAAACAGGATCCTGAGCTATAAATTATTCTTGTCAGGGAAGTCAGATAAGTTTAAACTTCTAGGTCTTGAGTCTTCTTCCACCTTATGTATCTCTGATGATATATTTTGAATAACTCTCTGTGAATATTTGAATATTATATTGGATTAGCTTTCTGTGAAAAGGATGGCTTGTGTTCCTCAGGTAGACAATCAAAGAGGCCATGTTTTCGTCTTTGCAAAGTTGTTGTAATGGTGAAAATTTCTAAAAAAATCTTTGGACTTGGAGTACAGTAAATTCCAGTTTGAGGATCTCTACCCAAAAGCTTTCTCTGGTTTTTAAGACAAAAAAGAAAAATCTCTACAGTTTATTCCTATGTCATACCTATGTTCATTAACCATTTCAGAATGACATGTCCATGAATTAATATTAAGTATTCAATCAGATAATGTTTGCAGTTCCTCTTACAAATGGAGTATCTTGTTAGGAAGGGAAATAAAGAAAAAAAAATAGTTTTTAAACCTTTCACGGTCTATACAATCTCAATAGAAGACACTCGTCTTTTAACTGCTTTTTATTTTAATTCATGTCACTAGCAATCAGTATGTATGAAAGTCACGCAGCTTCCAGTCATTTTCTTCCTTTTCCTGTAAGGATATTCTACACTCAGACCAAGGCCACTGTCTGCAAACAGCCCCTTCCTTTGGAAGAGTGAACTCTGCCTACCTATTCTCAGCCTTGGTCATGTTACTTGCCTTGGCCAATGAAATCAGAGCATGCATTGGGTTTATGTATTCTAATTAAAAACTTTAAGAGCCTTGGTTTCTTCATAGTTCTCATTCATTCTTTTCTCTGTGTCAGAAGAATGGTATATCTTAAGTGGGAGCTGCTACTTCAGATTCTGGATTCTGAAATATTTAAATCATGCTAAATATAATAGAGTCATAGCCAAGCAGGAAAAGTAAGTTTATGCAGTGACAGGTAACTCAGGAGAGCTGGGTGAACAGACATAAAACGTGCCAGAAACCATGCCATACACTAAGGAGGGACCTAGGGACCCTGCCCTGGCAATGTCACCAGGACACTCATTCTTTACTAGGGATTCAGAAATCAACAATGTCAGAAGCCATAGTGAATTTTAGTAATTAAACTTAGCATCTGCACGTGTACAATAGCTGACCCTGTATGAAATGACACATTTCCCAATCCTTTCTCTGAGAAACAAGTGGGAAAAGGGTCATGATAGTACATCTACCATCCACATTAAAATACAATGACAAAAGAAATCTAGCAATCTTCCCATGGTTAAGCAAGCTCTATGTTCCCTTACTGCTTCTTCATTTTAATTGAAAAATTTAGCCAATGGGATTAGTAGCTTCTTGATTGTTTTTTATTTCTGTCTCCTAAATAAATTTTCTTAGTTTCTCTGCTAATGCCTCATGTGGGGACTTATTTTGGACTTCAGGGTAGAAATCAAGCTGTCTCTTTGGATCTGAGCCACCTTCACAGCTATACACACACAGCTCACCTTTGCTAATGTGCTTTTAACATCTGAAGGCCAGTGGGCTATCAGCAGCCTAGGCAGGAAACCTGAAAATCACACAGGACAATATTCTGCACATGTAAGTGAACTGGATGAAACCACAGCAGTCAGTGGATTCTTATAGCACTCTTGAATATTTATGGATTGAGATAAAGTGACTTCTTGTTTACAAGCTCCGAGTTCCTGGAAGATACATGTCCCAGTTATCCATCCACTTCCAGAAGGTGCCGACCAACTCAATCCTTAGCTTTGCTCTAGCACTGCAAAATACACTGCTGCTGATATAAGATTATTTGGGTGTATTATTACTCCTTGTCCTTTTCTTCTGTTCTCAGAGCTCCAGAGAAAAAAGTACAAGTTACACCTTAGTATATCCAAGTTAACATCTAAAACTGGGCACATTTTAAGGAAAGGAGAAAGTAAAGATAAATTGACAGAAGGATAAAGGGAAAGAGAGGATAGTGATGAAAAAGGTACAGAGAAGAAGAAATAATGAGGGTTGAAGATGAAGCAAGTTTATAGTTCAAGTAGTAGAATCTGTGCAAAGGGGAAGAACACAGTTGGTGGGGTAAAAAGGTGGGAATGGAGGTGGGACTCAGAACTTCGCAAATGTAGACAAAGGTGCTACAGGAAGTGGCCAAGAAAATGTAAACACTTGAATACCTAAAAATAAGAAGTAATATTTTTAAAGCCTCTCATAAATGTGAAAACAGGAGCCCGGCGGGATGGCTCAGTGGTCTAAAGCGCCTGCTTGGGAAAGCTTGGGCGGCTTCAGGGACCGCGATTCGATCCCCGGCACCACATGCTGCGCCAGCCCTGCCCTTGGGGCGGGCCGAGCCAGCCATAAAAATAAGTGAATAAACAAATAAAGGTATTTAAAAATAAATAAATAAATAAATGTGAAAACAAAAGGAAACATTTGAAAAAGTTAGAAACCTAGAAGTGTACAGTAAAAAGGAGAAAAATGAAAGAGAAAGCAAAACAGCAGATTTTAAAACAGCGACTTGATACCCACTAGAGGAAATGCTAGAGAATGAAAAATTAGAAATGAAAAGCTAGAAAAGCCCTGAATTTTTTGTTTACCATTATCATTACATTTTGTCTTTTTAACTTTTTATTATTGTAAATGAATAGTACCACCAATCCCGGTATTGCATACTGTACATCATTCTCCAGGTTATATTGCATATATAAATCTGGAGCAGTATTGGATGAAAATGCACCCAAAAGAGAACACACACATAAAAGTCAAAGATAAGCTATAACTTGACAATGTGCACACACACACAAAAATCATCTCTTCCAAATTATACTTCTGCTTTCTAATGTCAGCTTTAAATTATATTTGCCTTTCTTGTGTATTTTCAGATTTGTTAAAGAGAGTCACAAACCAACTTCTTTTTTTTTAGGGTGTGTTTTCTTTTGTTATTTTATTTATTTATTTTTATGATTATTATCATCATCATCATTGTTATTGCTTTTTATTTGAAGGAGAATCATCTCTTCTTGTCAGTCAGTGAAGATGAGAGACTCCTACACAACTTCACACTTGGGTGGGAGCAGCTGGCCTCTCCCCTGAAAGACAGGTCTTCAGCCCGGTCTGCATGGGCCCACCCCACAGCACGCAGAGATGTTCTTACACTTGCATGTTACATCTTTTAGTGTATTCTCTACAGTCCTGTCTCTGAGAATTTAGTTATTTCCTACAGGAAAACATCCTAAAGGAGAAAAGGAATGAGGAGTCAGTAGCCTTCACACCCGAAAGAAAAAAATAAATAAATAAAAGATTCTCTGGAAATGTCTATGCTTGGCGTTCTGCTTTATCCCAGCTGAAGTTTGCTGTCTTCAAAAGTAGGAAGTCTGAGGCAGGACAGGCTGCTTGCCAGATTTAGTCTAGGCCTCCCAGGCCTGAGATTTACTGTTTTTAATCTTTTTTCCGATGGGCATGTTAAATACCTGTTTCATGCAATGTTTAATTTCAGCACAGTAGGTAATAGTGTATACAAAAACGGGAATAAGCTCCCTGTCTGCTTGCAAGATGAAATGTCTAAAACACAGCTAGGTTTTGACTGTGTGTAGTCCTTTATCTCCTTACCCCTTGGTGCCTGCTTCTTTTTAAAGTGGTACTCTTGGTCAGTTGCCTTGCTTCTGAGATGGCTTTTTGTTGCCTGCCCTCCTCACCAGGAATGGGACACTGCACATCTGGATGCATCTGGATGCATCTAGATGCCTCTGGAACTGAGGCTGACACACACAGGCAGGTCTGGGGCTGCTGTCTCCTAACAAAATGGCGGCCTGAGCACATCAGAGAAGAGCGGTTCCTCCAAGACTTTCTACGCAGATGTTGAGGACACGGATAAATTGTCTTCAGCATCATCAGCAACCCCGTTAATGATACCACAGTGAATATTTATATATTCTAAAGAAATGTTTGATCCTCGCTGCTCCATAATTTATCATAGTGGATATAACATAAAGTTGGTGCAACAATATTCTAGTATTGCTCAGTGTAATTTTAAAAGGGAAAGTAGTTATTATTCATGGCTTCAGGATGTAAGGCAAAAGAATTGATCACGTGACACAATATACACACTTACAAATATATCAATTTAACACACACGCGTGTGCACAAAAATAAACACCTTGAAAGAGAAGCTAAAAGATAGAATATATATATATATATATATGTATATATATATATATGTATATATATATATATACATATATATATATATATTATAAACGTATGTCACTTGTGCTAGAAAATTAAATCATTTAACAGATAAAGTTTGCTCAAAGGGCCGGCCAAATAGCTCAACAGATTAAAGCACCTGCTTAGGCAGATGCAGCAGGCCGAGTTTGATCCCTAGAGTTCCCTGATGCCCAGCCCCCGGGGTGCACCATTGAGACTAGGCACGGTGGTATACAACTGTAATCCTAGTGCTGGGAGGCTGAAAACAGGAGGATCACTACAAGTTCGATCTATGTAGTGAGACCCTATAGACCTTATACTAAATACATTTTTAAAAAGAAAAGGAAAATGAAAAAGAACAACTCTGTCTGTTAACAGGTTTATTAAGTATGTGTGCTGACTGGCTCAGGCACAGTGCCTGAAGGCACTGAAAGGTGTGGTTCTCTCCCACAAGAACTACAGTGGAGTCAGGAGCACTTACTTCTTCAACCTTGCCCGTTCTGAATGTTCCCCTCAAGACCTCCTCTGGCCTCCTTTCACTTAACCCATTTCAATACCCAGACAAATAAATATATGGCTACATTTCAAACTATGTAAATTAACCTTTAAAGGAAAAAGCAAAGGACTAAGTAGCTCGGACCAGGTAAAATTTATTGGCTCCTTCTATCTATTCTCCAAGCCGTAACCAGAAGGATCATTCTAAAACTCTATTTGGGTAACAATAATGATGAGAAATTAAATCTGATAATGATATTGGAATTACTAATAACATTGATCAGTGTATGCACATGTGGACCCTTCAGTGAGCATTGGGCCTTATCATCAACACTCTGTACTGGGCTTCATCTTCTCCTATCGGCATATTACATTGGCTTCAGTGACTTTCTGTCGCCTTCAGGGTAAGTTCAAACCTTAACTGAATCCACAAGATCTTTTGCTTCTTCTAATGCCTTTCTGAGCATTTTGGCTTAATTTCCCACTGTGTTGTATTCTACATGCTCAGCCATCAGAGTCTCCCTGAAGGTTTTTTAGGGCACTTTGCTCACTCTTGTCTTGGGACCAATCCTACTTATTTTGAAGGTCACAACACCTGTCACTGCCTCTGAGAAGTACTCCCTGGCCTGGCACCCACTGGTCAGCTATCTCTCCTTTGTCCCCAGAGCACCTGTACCTGTTGCCATCAGGGCCCTTGTTATCCTGAGTGTAATTTCCTGCCTCCAGATTCTTATTCAGACCCAAAATTTGATATGGACAGAGACACTGAATGCTGAACCATGCAGAATGCTCTCAGTACATATTCATAGAATTAGTGAATTGACAAACTCATATCCGGATGCATTGCTTAAAGGCCAAGGAAGTAGGGCGACAGTCTTTGTCTATGATAGGATCCTACCCACCAGAGTTCAGTCTTTGTGGTACTTATGTCAGGTAGAATTCTCCCAGAGAACAACTGGATGTCTTCCCTGAAGACGAACACAATGGTCTCCAATACGGGCTTTATTGGATGATCTTTTGTTATGAAAAAAGTATTATAACATTAACTTAGAGCAAAACGTTATGTAAAAATAAACTATAGGTGCAGGAGTCCAGGAGTTCAATGCCCTAACCTGCTGTGCTGGCCCCACCCCTAGGATGCACTGAGATGGTAATTGAGACTGGACGTGATATCACCTGTAATCCCAGCTCTTGGGAGGAAACAGGAAGATCACTACAAATCTGATGTAGTAGTGAGACGCTGAACACTCTGTAGGCGATTCCCCCGCCACAGCAAAAAAAAAAAACTATAAATTCTGTATGGACACTCTTACTGACCCTGATGCATATGATGAGCCATTGGTTTTTGTTTTTTTGTTTTGTTTTGTTTTGTTTTGTTTTTTGGAAATGGGAAATGAGAATCAAACTTGGGACCTCACACTTGCCGGGAAGACACCATGCTACTGAGCTATTCCTTGTGGCCTAGTAGGCAATTTTAAATGGGACCATATGCTTTAGATTTTGAGAGCAGGGAATGCAATGGTACCCGCTACAGTTACTTCAGGGAATCTATACAAATAAAAGAAATTGTCATGACTTTAGTTGTCCTAGCTTCACGGGGTAGACACATACCCTATGTCTTAAAATTACTACAAGACTACGAATTGAAACTCCTATAGATGGCAAAAGCTATAATGATTGGAGATACCAACAATGTAAGCATAAGCACAAGTTGGCACATCTACTATTCCATACTGGATAGCTAACTGGTGGCCATCTTCTTACACCCAGCTGAAATGAACTAGCATGGTATTGGGTGAGGTTGTTGCCAGCCACAGAAAGGCAGAATAGGAGAAGCTGCCTGAATGCTGTTTGAGATTCTGTTTGGAGAAACTATTGGAGTTGTTGGAAGCTGCTTTTATCTTGGGCTGCCAGAGGACCTTGTCATGCTGGCTTTCCCGATGAACTTTAGAGGAGCTTTGGTCCTCATCTTGAGTATTGCTTCCTGGCTCCAGCAAAGATGGTCCACTCACTGCCCAGCTTCAGGAAGAAGCTTGTCCCACTGGCTTTCCTGAAGGGAGCTCAGCTCTCCTCATTGCTGGAGGAGCTCAGAAATTCGCTGTCACTGAGGATGGCTGTGGTACCTTTGAGGGGGCTCTGGTGCTCACCTTGAGTGTTGCTTCCTGGCTCTAGTTCAGATCCCTCAGCTTACTAGCACAGATCCTTCATCCCACTGGCATAGACTTTCTAGCTTCCACCACTGACCTTTGGGCCTTTCCAGCACAGATCCACGAAGCAGATATGCATGAGACATTGTCATGGGCTCTAGGCCTTCAGTTGGACTTGCGGGAAGCAGTGTTATTATGAGTTCTAGGTTTTCAGCTGGACTTATACAGGATATGAAGATCTAGGCCCTCAGCTGGAGTCTTTAGCATGTATGCGTGTGGATAGATTTCCTGCACTTCTCGTATATTATTCATTATAAAATACTATTATAAAATGACTCCTGTTCCCCTTGCAAGAACACCACACTACAACTATTTCCAGATTGAATGCTCCCATAGTCACATTGTTAAGCTAAGGACATAAAGGAACACAGATGGTACACGTTCAAGGGGTGTTTTAAAGCAAGGGCAGCTCCTTCTAAAAAGCTTAGAGAACACGCAGTCCAGAAGCTTTCCTTCTTTACACTTCTCCCTGGTCCCTACAACACTGTCAAAGACTAGCACTTACTATTTCTCTCAATGACCTGCTTCTGTAGTGCTTCCCAGTCCCTATGTATTTATCACCCAGAACAACTCTCTGCTGGTGTAGGAGTCAGGTCACTAACTCAACAGAAAGCAAGCTCTTCAGCAAGAGCTATAAGACCTTACAGAAACGACTCCATTGGCTATTCCCTTACTATCTTTGTCACGAAATATACAGATTAGCAATTTCTAAATAAAAAGAAAAACAACATGCTCCTGTCCTGGAGGAATTGGTTTTGAAAGTTAGTGCAGAAACTAGTGAATAATTGTAAGATACTAACTCATATCTCTAGTGTCTAAATTTTCCTTCTTTCTCCTGACGCCATGACCTAGAAGCCAGCCCTCTTGACAAACTCACATCTGCAGGAGAGCATAGGCCCAAGAACGGAGCCCCACATCTTTCACACCAAAGAGTACTGGTGCCACTGCAGTGGTGACTTCCACGCACTTGATAATGGTTTTTTGATACCAAGACATGTAACAAAATTTCACCAAGACCAATACCATCAGTAAATAATGCTTTTACATTTTATTGAATTGGAGCTGCAAAAGCTATTGGTATGCAAGCTTTTGATGGTTTTACTGGAAATCCTAGAAATGAACCAGTTATCTTGAAGAACAGGCACATTCTTTGAGTGTTATCCCTGAAGAGACTTTTTAAGACCCCCCATCCTAAAATTTGACACATTAATGATCTCCTCTTCAACCCCACATTCTTTGCTGTGAAAGCATTTCAGTGAATTCACCATTGTCCTTGTTAGTTGGAAATGAATGTTTATTGACCACAGGTATTGATCTCCTACTTTAGATAAAAACAATACTTTTCAAAGCACACTCAAAAAGAGTTGAAGGACTAATGTAGACTGTAACCGAGGCCAGTTACTGAGTGACTGATCACAGCTGATTTCTCTCACACAGGAGCTGACTTCACATGCTGCTGCGTGTGGGGCTCCGTCGCGCGCCCTCCCTGCACCATGCCTTATGGATGAACGGATTGATGAGGGTTCAGATGTTTTGTTAGATTCAACTTTCTATCCATTTCACATTGCTGACTTACACAAAAGATGCATCCTACTAAAAATTCTTCGCAAAGAACACAGCAATTATGAACTTCAGTGATCACTCCATTTTGGTTCGCTTCCTGCTTTGTTTAGAATCACGGAGCCGAAGTCAAGCCTGCCTCATTTGGGAAGTATTTTTCCAAACATCCTTTTTCTGTCTGTATCAGAAGTTAAAGAAAAAAATAATAATAATACTGGCTAAAACTCTGCCAAGGTTCAGGGAAAGAGAATAGCCAGGTTTCTGTGATGTGAGCAGAGAGAAACTGCAGAAGATTTGTCTCTTGAGAACTGTAACATTTGAACTTTACATCCTGACCCACCTTAATTCAAACTCATTTATTCAGATCATTATGACTAACTAAAATATATATTTTTAACATTTGCAAGGGATTAGATTAAAGCCCATAGAAATGGCAGTGGACATAACAGCGATATAATGCCTTATCCATCAGATTCTGGGACATGAATTCGTGATCTCTTTGTCCACACAAGAGCAAGGTTTGACGATGCAAAATGACAGCTGTTTTCATCTAGCTTTTCTTCCCAGGCAGTCTATTTCATACAACAGTCCATCATTAGAGATCATTACTGTATTACCATTGTTAACAAGGAAGAATAAAGCCTATGCGCCTGTCTTTCTTAGATATAATAAGTCTTATGGAAAAAGAGTCCCCTAAAGGCCCTTCACTTCTAAAAATGATTAAACTTCATTCAAATCACAGCCTGTAACCCACTTCTGGGCATAGTATCAAAGTCAGCTCCATAGGTGTGATCTAAGACGGTATACTATTCCTGCCTCAGGTTTTGCACAAGCATAGTTTGCATGCATTATCCTCAAAGAACAGATTGCCTTTTACCAAAATCCTATGCATTTTGGCACTTGGTAAGTGTCTTAGATGGCATTAACTGTAAAACATTTCTTTTTACATAATTATGGCTTTGTTTTGAGTGTGTGCTAAGACGGTTGTAAAAGTTTTAAATGTGAAGGGCTTCAGGAACAAGAGAAAAATCTTTGAGCAAAACGACAAGCCTGTTGTTAACAATTAAAGTTAAAAATTTCTTGACAGTCTTTCAAAACTTAAAAAAATAAAAATGTTACATGGTTATTTTAATAATTGTTCCACAAATTATACCATTATTGAAAATGTATAGAAAATACAAGTTGTGATGATTGCAAAACACCTGGAGAATTAGAGCTATTGTTTTCTGGGCATATTTATGTAGCAAGAAGATAATCTTTGTCGATAACTGATAAAAATAAATGCAGAGAAACCTGGTGTTCACTCTAATGATGTGAAAGCCTTGCTCGGGTACTCAGGAAAGGTCTCTGCCTTAGGCGTTTCCTCAGCTCCGGAATCTACCATCCTTGCCACGAATGTGTTAATTGACATGCTTGTATAAATTTTAGTAAAACCATAATATTTTTGCATGGCAACTATTAAAAATATTTTTCCTCCTAATTTCACCAGGGAGAATGAGACTCTGAATTTTTCTCCTTTGCAGGAGGGAATAATTTAGATTTTCTTCCATCCCTGTCAGAAGTTGAACAGACGAACAAAACAGATTCTTCAGAGACAATTTTACACAGAGTTACATCCATCCAATTCAATTATAAATTAAATTGACTAACGAACCATAGCTCATTATGGGAATCAATTACTCAGAACTGTCTTTGGACCAAAAATGAGGAAAATAAAAAATAATGGTCATACTTCAATATACCAGATTGTCAACGTTTGAGAGCTCTGTTTTTCTCTAGCTTGGCATAGTCCAACGCCAAAAAGAAATGATAATCATTTGTTTTACTGCTCCTAGAGATGTTCTCGTTTTTATGAAGACTAGTTAATTCTTGGGTTTTGATCTCTTTGGGATGAGTACCTCAGGCTTTTCCGCTATGACAGGCCAACCCTGGAGTCATGTAATCACAAGGGGATCTTTCAGATCAACTTATGCAAATGTGTTATTAAAAGGAGCCCTGCTTTAGCCTCTAGTGCCACCCAAGCAATAAAAGTCAAAAAAGCTTGGGAGGTCAGGTTAGGAGCATTTTATTAATAAAATGATTCTAGTAACTGGGTGGGGGAGGCCACAGCTCTCAGGAGTATTTTCAATCCAATTGTTTGGTAAAAGTAAATCCATGGAGGATCTGATGGCTGTCTTATTTACCGAGCAGTGCTGGCTGAAAAAGGAATAGTGTCAGAGCAGAGTCACTCTAAAGTCTTTCTCCTTTTAAACTGCATGGCTTAGAAATTTCCATCGGTTATAATGAATAAGAAATGGTGTATTCTAGGCCTTGTCTTTATTTGGGTCTCACAGAGGCAGTATAGAGTAGGCACTTTGAATACACTGTAAGTATAAAGTTAGCAAGGGTGAACACATTCCTACCCCAGCAGGGACATGTCATTATACAATAAGGAAGGCCACTGCGTACTTCACTTACCACCTTACCGTGATCAAAGTACAGGGTAAGTCACTTCTTCAGGGGAATGAATTGCCAAAGATGCTTCATTTTGCTTTTCCTCTTCTACTTGCTAGTCACTCATACATAGAGAATAGCAAAAAGTAAATATTTCCAAATCATGTGCTCACTTAAAGAATTGAAGCATGTGCGAAAATTACTGCGTTTTGTAGCTTTCTCTCAACCAGTAAAGCCAAAAGGAAATCGTTCACTCAGGAAAAGTTGTGCTACAGACAAAAACAAGTTGATCCACATCAATATATAATTCTGCATCATTTTGCTTAGAGCTTCAAATTTTAAAAGCATCCACTTCTTAAGACGGATTAGATCTCTTGTTGTTACGCTAAAGCATTGTTTTAAAACATCAAGCAAAAAGGAGAAGCGGACAGATTTGAAATGTGTGTTTGGGCCCACATAGTGGGGAAGAGAACAGAACCTTCCTTATTTACTTTTTCACCATTAGGACAAGAGGAAGGAATAATTGCATTCCTCATATGTTCAATGAAAAGAAAAGAAGGAAGACTGGATCAGGGACAAAAATGTGAGCACTTAATAAACAGTCTCTTGAAAGATTAATTTCAATAAATAGGACCAAAGTTCAGGAACACAGGTTCAGGTCTCAGAACTGTAAGTTAAAGATTTCATGACGTACTTTGGATTGAATGATCTAAAAGAAGGCTTGATTGTTTTCCACCTTCAATAAATACAACTTAATTCACTGTTTTAATGGCTTGCCTTTTGCAACAGCTCATGACTTGGGGTCAGGTCTGGTTTCAAGTCCTGATTCTTTCCCTTAGTGTCTGGAAGGCAATGGCTAAGTCAATTTCTTTAAGTCAGAGCTTCTAATCCTTAAAGTAAAACAAAGGAATAAAATTAAAATGAAATAAAAATCATGCTTCCTTGCTAATGTGTTTAAGAGAATCAAATAAAGGAATGCATGAGAAGTGCATAGTACAGTGTCTGTCACACAGTACGACTCGATGCATGGTAGCTATTATTCTTAGCACAGTTACGCTTTTTATTTTATAATGGCAGAACATACAAGAGCACAACGTCAAATCCAAAAGGAAGAGGCAATTGCCTCTTTCCACTTCATTCTTGGGCATTTTAATTACTGGGAAGCACCTCGCCCAGTTGTCTCTTTTCAGACCCCTCACTCCGTGAACACCTTCAGCCCTGCCCAGTTCTTGACCACACCCCAAACCATATAGCACTGATGAGGCCACCCCACATGAACGGCTATGACAGAGGATGACTGCTGACTGACTCACGGTTGCCCTATAGCCAGAAAACACTCAGGTATGGGACATCAGATAAACACTTCTGGTCATTTGTCAAAGTTTTAAAGGTATATTTCTTATGAGCCTCAAAAATGTAGGTGCATTGCACAGATGTTTTGCTCTTGAGTCCACACGGGGCAGAACATTAGTGTTATCAGAGGTAAATACCTTTCCCTTCACTCCTTCATGTGGCGATAGGCAAAGAATCTAAGTTTAAGAGGCTTAAATCAGACTTGCATTATGTTGCAGTAGTTCTTGGCAAAGCCTTCTGTGTTTTAATTTTAACCAATTAGAAGAGCCAGTCTTCTTTTATTTGAGAAATGTATTAAAAGATATCACATTCAAAGGCTGGACATGCCTGCAATTAATTACTGGTGTCTGGCTAAAGGTCTACCATTAGCTATTGCCATGACAACCTTTAGAAGGCCTTGGCCCACCTGTTGCAAGATAGAGACAGCATTAGGCAGTTGGTTCCCGCACTTGGCCTCCCCGTGGCCTATGGGGAATTCGTACTAATTAGAATTAGTTGTCCTTCTGTAGTCCGGCTCCTGACACAAATTGCATTCTGTAGCTTTTTGTTCCACTTGAGTTCACAGACAAAATAGCCCACGCCATGTTTGAAATGAAGCAAGGCAATATAAAAGGATTTTATGTAATTGGCTAATATACTTTAACATTTTAACTAATCTCTCAGTGCTGGTTTCTTGGAAGGAGTTTATCTGCATACTTCTCCTTTCACTCAATAATTTTTTTTTAAACTCAATAATTGTTGATGATCATACAGGATGTCATTTTAATATGGCCTGTTCGGTTGCTATTAACCCATTGTCAGGCCTGTAGGATGGAACAAATAACCTTTAAAAATGATAGCATGCAATGGCCCTGTGGTTATGGGAAAGAGAAGCACAAACAATGGGGAAAACAAAAGGGTATTTTCTCACGTCTCACTTGAGAAAAACTTTCTTGAAAGCAAGCACCCTTGCAGGAAGAGCCAGAATGAAGTAGAAAAAGCAAGAAAGTGAAAGAAATGATTAGGCTGTTGGCACAGGTGGCTTTGTCAAGAAATGCGGCCACAGGCTGAGTAAAGACAGACCCACCCAGGGAGACTAGAGAGTGAAGCCTGCCTGACCATGTCCTCAACGGTAGCGCTGAACTTGGTACAAGTTCTCAGGATCATACAGGAACAAAGTGGGATGCTGAGGATGTAGTGTCTTTTTCTGCATCTTAATATGTAGAATACACAAGCACTGTGGCCATGGAGCATCGTAATTTAAAAAGTAACATCCATGGAGTCTTTATAGCCTCACCATGGAGTCACCTTCATTAGTTCCATAAACAGGGAAGCCCCCAAAACACCAAAAAAACAGTGATCAAAAGAATTTCTGTTAAATCCGTCACAAGAATGAAGGAGACTGGAAGCTTCAGTTTGTCCAAGGTAGTTGTGTTGTATGCTGAAAACTGGGCTGAATGTGGCACCTGCCTTCCCTACCTGAGGACCTAAGTGTCCAAAACCAGAAGATCAATGGTCTCATTTTTTAAATGAATTTCTTTCTATACAAGAATGTTTCTTTGGAAAATATTTTAATCTTCCTACAAACAAACAGCATATGGTTTTATGTTTTTTTTTTTAAAGAGACTCAGTGGAAGTTAAGGGAGTGTTGTTTTCACTATCAATGTGTTCTTGGTTGGAGAAGATAGCTGCAGAGTTACTCTTTTCTAGCTCATGAAAAAGAGGATGTAAGAAAACGGAAGTGGTTGTAAAATAAAATCTATACATACCCTAAACTCGTTCTCGAAGCTTCCATATCAACTTCATATTGTTCAGAATAGGACTGAGGCCAAGAATGAGTAGCTCTCCCCCTTCTCTGACTTTGAATCTGAATTCTGAAATGATAAGAGGGCCTTTAAAATTCTCAAAATTTCGGAATGCCTGAGCCAAGGTAGAGGCTAGTTACTCACAGATAACCCAGAAAGGCCTTTGTAAGTGTATTACATGTAAAATATATAAAATGTGCAAAGTGTGCAAGAAAACTCCCTCAAAAGTCCAAGGAAATTTTGAAGTCTCATTTTGCCTGTGAAAATTGCCAACCTTTTCCATCTTGTGTGTAGCATCGCAACATATTATAGAGCTACCCAAGAACAACAAGAAGCTATTCTTCCAAAAGCCAGAACTTTCAGAGGAAAATGCCAATGTGTTTATCAAGCAGTAGGCCTCCTCATGTTCTCTCTGTGCTGGGCAATTTAGGATGTCTTTGTTTGTAAAACTCTCCTTTGCCTTGAGCCACCAGAGAGGAAGCAAAAGTTTTCACTTGGGCATCCGTAACAGATACGATCAGTAACAATAACATAAATGAAGACTAACCACAAAACACAGCACAAACCACAATACATCCCACTTGAGCAGATGAGTTCACTGACTTGCCAGTGTGGACAAGCCCAGCAATCCTCAGAAATTCCCACCGGCTCACCGGGATCTGAGATGGGCAGCTGGGACCAGTGTCTGTCCCAGTGTTTCAGCAAGCCTTTTCGGCTCCTTCCTCCCGGGTCCTACTCTCTAATATGAGTGAAGTGTGCATCTGTGTTCTCTGAGGCAATGGGTTAATCTCTGCCTTAAACTTTATCTTTTTATTAGCAATCTCTCCAATTTATAAACTTCCTAAGCAGAGTTTGTTCATCTTCTGAGGAGCACTAAGACGTGCAAACATGTGTTACCAAAAACCACAAAATGAGAACTTTTAAAAATGTTCCTACAATTTGTTTTAATAATGTTCTGTTTACACACGGGCCTCTGAAGTACTTCACTGTTCTGAGACCATCTGAAGACAACTGTGGAGTCTGCTGAACCTACCAGCATGGCTGACACATAGTAGGTGCCTCAGGACTTCAGAAGGATGTGTGCATGCACACATTTCATTATTATTCAGCAATGTTGAAGTCATTACTCACGGTTCTTCTCCCTCTCACAAGTTGGGGAAACAAGGTCACTTCAGAGCAAGGCTTATTAAGGGTGAAGCATTTGTGCTCTGAGGAAGGCGCTGCTGATAGCCTAGTCTTCAGCAAAGTTTTGTTCATCCAGATGCTAAAAACTTTAGAATATCTTTCCTTTCAATTAATCCTGACTGAATTCAAGACTCTTACTCTTGTCCAAACATTTTGGCACCTGAAATAACCAGAAAAGGAAGATGTCTGAGATGACTTGTAAAGCGTAAGACAAGAACAATGGTAAAGTCAGGAAGGACTGAAGTTTCTGATGGACACTTTCCTGGAAGACAAAGCAAGGACCTTTATTTCTAGCATTAACTATTCAAAGTGACCTCAGAATTGTCTTCCATTCCCTTAAGAATAGGTCTCAAGCATGACAGCACATCAACAATAACCTAGGCCTAAGTCAGAAGTCGTGTTTGCAGGAATCCTGGGATTGGAACTCCTGAACCAATCACAATGACTTCTCAAGCTTTGCTTATGGGACTCCAGAATTCTGGAAAATTCTTAGTGCCTATGGCCAGCAAGCAGCTCCGAGGCATGATGTCTTTCTACAGAGTTGATTTTCTGAGTTGACCTTTATTTTCATCATTTACTTTTTAAAATATTTATTTATTTATTTATTTATTTGGTGCAGGGTCACACTATGCAGCTCGAACTCATAGTGATCCTCCTGTCTCAGCCTCCCCAGTGCTGGAATTACAGATGCACACCACCACACTAAGTTTCAGTGACTCACAAAGCATGCCAGGGGTTCTAGGCCAGCATGGGATGCAGTACCAGGGATCGAGCCCAGGTCCTTTCACTTGCCAGGCAGGCACTTAGACCTCTGAGCTATCTCCCCAGCCCCCATTTCTTTTATGTCACCAAAGCATCTCTCTGAAAAAAAGTGTTGGAAAAACCTAAAAGTAAATGTAATGGAAAGAATAAAATCATTTATCAAAATTATATGAATTTGTAATTCATAATGAGACAATTTAAGAAGATAATTTTCTACCAAGTGACACTACTGTCAAAATAAATGTGAGGAAGATAATTATAGTAATTAACAAAATAGTTAATTTTACTTTGTCATGAGATATAAAGTTCAGTTTGATTTCTGATTAAGAGATCAATATCAAATGCTTTTCTTTCGTAGTTGTTGACAATTATGAATTTAGACTAGGACACGTATCAGTTTCTTGACTACCAACTTGCATGGAGAAAACAAACTATTAACATTTAAAATGTTTCAACTACAACTGTCTGCTCTACTGTCCCAACCTCTTCTGGAGCTCTCTTACCCATGTAGAAAAGATATACATTATGTTCTACTAAACCAAAGGCAACAGTGTGAGGTCCCAGAATATATTTTTCAGATGAAGGCCCTCACTTGCTTGCTAAAAAATAGTATTTCTTGAAGAGAAACCTGGCTTGAATTCTCTTGAGTTTTGTTCATCAACGAATCACATAATCTAGCCAGTGACACTCCTCCAACAAACAAGTCTTAGAGTGGCCGTACTCTCCAGGTCAGTGCTGCATAATCATTCCCTCAGCTGAGAGGCTGATATTTTCTAAAACTTTTCCACTTTAAGATGAGGGGGCGTTGATGATGAAAATATGTAATATAACCATTGTTAAATTTAAACAATAAAAAAATTGAAAAAAAAAAGATGAGGGGGCGTACATTTACACACATCTATTGAGGAACTACTGGCATCAATATACCCTGTAGTAAGGGTCCAAAAATATTATAAATGGTGCAGAAGAAAATAAACATGCTACATTTCTTTAGTAATTGGATCAATTAGATAACCTTGCTCTTGGATGACTATAACATTTCTCATTAAGTTTGACTGTATTTATGAATATTTTGTGCCATGACTCATCTAGATGGCTGACACTGACAACAGTTCTACAAAGCTCTGTACATGGTTCCAAAGTTAATCCTGAGGGAATTTAACTGACCTTGAGAGATACAACAGTTACATGTTTTGCTATACAGGTCATGCTTAAACTTGCCCTTAACCACTCAACAGAAAAGTTTAACCACAAGGCATAAAACCGAAAGCTAGATTAGAATACTAAAGCTGTAAAAGTCTTAAATCAACAACTTCCAACATTGCCAGTTTTACCAATAACCCACTGCGATTATCAAACTTTGGATTATGTATACAAATACTTTCTCTAAGTTCAGTGAGAAGATATTTGGTTGTACCAATAATGATTTGAAAAATTATAGCATCTACACCCTGTGTTCTGTATAATGGGAGAACAGAATATGCATTGTATCAAATATTGAAATGTACTACTAACATGTTTTGAAACTGTGACATTGTTATACATTGTTATTTCTTATTAAAAGTAATAAAAATAAAAAAATGTAGATAGATTGAGAAAAAATAAAATAAAATGAAAATAGGCCAACAAAAAAATGAATATTTTGTGCCAACAGTACCTTTAAAAAAAAAGATAAATACAAGACTTTAGTGAGCTTAGTTGAGAGGAAAGAAATGTACTTAGCTATGAAGAAGCCTTATGGCCCTCCAATAGATTGAGGTTGAGTCTACAGGTCATTACTGGCTAGGTGTAAATTATAGCAAATGTCTTGTTTACAACAAATATGAGATAGCTCAGCAACCTGAAGCACCTTCTTAGGCAAGGCTAGCTAGGCAGAGGGGACCAAGGTTTGATCCCCAGCACCACATGCCACACCAGCCATGCCCTCCAGGCTTACTGAGCTGGGCCTCCAAAAAAGAAAAGGTGAGGATATTTGTAAGTGACCAAAGGATCTTTGAAGATCTAGTATTCCAGGGGTTCATGATCTTTACCAAGAAAAAATAGACCATGTTTAACCATATGAGGAAAGTGATGAACTTTCTAGTCAGCATTATACAAATCTTTTGTTTGTTTGTTTGTTTGTTTGTTTGTTTATGTTTGGTAGTACCAGGGATCAAACTCAGGACCTTGCACTTGCCAGGGAAGTGTTTATTCCACTGAATTATCTCCCTAGCCCCCTATTCGTTTATTTAGGTAGAAAGAAAAAAAAAATGAATTTGTAAAAGTTACTGTAGATCAATTAGCTATTGTCACACAGTAAATCACACCAAAATTCAGTGGATCCATACAAAATGTATTATTTTTATGAGTATACAGATCAGTCTTACAGCTAGTGATCTGGACCAAGCTCAGCAAATCCTAGTAGGACACGCTCATTTATTTGTATTCAGCTGATCAGTTGCATAAGGGCTGATGGCTTAGGAGAGCCTTACTGATACCTGGTCCTTGGTTATCCATGAGTGGGGCAGACAAAGGTGGCCAAGCCATGAGACTCTCATGATCAACTACAATAAACCAGGCTTGTTCCTTCTTGAGGCTTAAAACAAATTGTATGGGTCAGAATAAGTCATAAGGCCAGTCCAGAACCTACAAGTGAGAAAATGAGATTGTTCTAACTGCAAGGAGCAGCAAAGTCACGTGGGAGAGGCCATGGCTGCGGGAAGGAAGGAAAAATTACAGCCTTTTATGAAATCAGTAATATCCTGAACAATATTCCAATGAACGGCTATATGCAACCGGGAGGATGCAGGAAGAATGCAGCCCAATCATCTTCAGGAAAACTATAGTTTAGTGTAAGAGGAGGAAACAGCCACAGCTAATACAGTGTATTGTAATAGACATCGTTACACAGAAAAGCACACAGAACCTAAAGGTACGCTACGTTCTGTTCACGGGGCCAAGGCAAAGCTTCTCAAAGGCGGCAACCTTTAGCCCGCATGGACTTTATGCTACTATCTTCCCTGGTTCCTAAACTATGGGAAGTACAAAATACATATCTGCCTGATAAATAATGAAGGATGAGAAGTAGGGCAGGAAAGAGAATGAAAAGTATCAGCATGAGATCTCAGATCAGGACTTTAAAAATTTATCTTCAAGAATATTGGGTTTGTAACATTTGTCTAGCGGTCACTGACTGCTAGACACTAAGGACTGTCACTCTCTGTGCTGGCAGGGAGTATATGTCCAGCCCCCACTGTCCACTCACGTGAACATCTGCATGGACTACACCCCCATATGACTGTCAGCGTGGACGATGCAGTGGGATGCCACCTCACTGCACCTGCTGAGCAGCTCCGGTGCTCAGGCTTCAAGGCCTACTCAGT
Source organism: Myocastor coypus (assembly GCA_004027025.1). Taxonomy (NCBI): domain Eukaryota; kingdom Metazoa; phylum Chordata; class Mammalia; order Rodentia; family Myocastoridae; genus Myocastor; species Myocastor coypus. Next base: position 11,400 of record PVJA010004153.1, on the reverse strand, counting down.
AGATCCCTAGGAATCTCACCAGAAGCTCTCACTGGTTTTCCTCTTCAAAGAAGAGGACAAAGAGTGCTCAGAAAGGGGACAATTCATAAGACCTATTTTTGGATCTAGAGGCTATTTTGGAATATGATCTGGGCTTTATGAAAGTCATATTTATGTCCCAAGATATACGAAAGCCCAGCAGAGCTTTTGAGGTTCTTGTAAACATTCTCCTCCAAATGGTGTGAAGAGAATCGAACTCTGTTCTTTTAGATCTAATGCAAAAAGAAAAGCAGCAACAATGTAAAACTTCCAAATAGATTCATTCTATACTTTTAGAGCTAGTGGCCAATAGTATAATCCCATAAGATTTTTGTAGGACATTTAGTTGAGTCAACCATCTTTATCAGTGAGTGCCAAAATGTTAAGAGTTGAGTATTCTCCATATATGATATTCATCTGAAGTGATAATCTTGTTCATACTTATTAAATACTTTCAAAGAAGCTCAGAGAAACACACACACAGAATAAACTGATTAAAGGTAGACAATGTGGCCAAGTTCACATCTTTGAATTGTTGGGCTTTTCTGGTCTTCTTTGAAAGGCCACAGACAAAAGTTCCATGGACTAAAACATAGCTCATTATTCTTTCTACTTGATTTTGCCATACTAAATAGATATGCATGGTATTCAAATAATGAGCAATCAGTAGTAAGCACATAGAGACCCCAAGGATGCTTGTCGGTAAGCTTCAGTTGTTGGGTGTCAGAGAGTTTTGAAAGCAATGCGATGGTGTCTGAGACAGTGCAAGGAAGGGGAACGCTTTGGGGGCTTCTGGGTACTGCCTTGGGCTCATCATCACAGAGGCAGACACGCATCTCAGCACCTCTTACCTCTCTGGTTACAGTCAGTCATGGACAAACTATATTTTAAGATCACTGATTTCTCCAAGTGGGGGGTAGAGCTACTGTGGTTCTGTAAAAATGAATAAATATGCTATGTTTATTCCAACACACATCATCAACCTCTCCTTTTTAGGTTAAGGAAGAAGATATACATTTGGAAAGACTGGGACAGGTAACAAATGGTTACATGAAATCGGCTTGTTATGTATGTTCTAGAAATGAACCAACTGCTAAGGAAATGTAAAACCAGACCCTGCAGTGGAGTTGACACCATCAGCGCTCCTGTGCTCCTCCTTCCCTCTCTCCCCACCTCCCTGAGTCTTCTCAGAACCAGGGGGACAGAGCCTACCACTCCAGCAGCACAGGTTGTAGAAAGAATTCCTGTAAAGCAAGTGAGGATCCAGCCTGGTGTGGCAACTGGGCTTCATTTTCATGGTGTTATTTTCCTGGTCTTTAAAGGCAAATTCTTTACAGATGCAGTCAGACTGGAGCTTGATAAAGAAAACAAATGTTATTTTAAACACCATAATGATAATAATTTAATCAAATGTGATTTGCTTTTACCAACTTTATTGGCCCTTTCATTTTGAAAAGTGGCCATGTGGATGGTTTGCTTCTTTGTTTTTAATGAGAGAGGAGATAAATGATCCTGCTTGCAGGAGCAGAAGACTAATAACGCTGCTCATTCCCATACTGTCTCATAGAATGCTCAGCCCACACTGCCATTACAACTGACTGGCCTGAAACACAAGCCATCATGGTAAGGTCAGAGGCAATTCTGGGCCTGGTCCTTGTGCCAAACCTAGAGAAGTGGTCTCCACCAATCAAATGGTGCCTAATTATTTACAAACTCCTTCACGAAGCTGCATTCCTTTCAACTTTATCCCTCTCATTTCACAGATCCCTTGAGTATAACTAACTTACAGTGTAAGTGAATGTTAACACCAGGCCTGAACCTTGCCCTTCTGCATTTAAGCCTGTCCTCTACTTCATGAAGTGTTGCGTCTTCATCTAACTAGCTAGCTTAGGCTGTTATGTTACAGGCAGTCCATGCTGTGATTCTGAAAATAACAGAATCATAGTCGTTCCTGAATTCTACCTTTTCATACCATAGGCCATCTAAAAAAGAAAACATAAATAAACAACAACTCACCATTAAATCTGCCAACCTGCTGGGTGAACAGATTTTGCTAGGATTTTGAGTAGGAATGATTCAAATGAGAAAACTGCATGCACTCGCACCTAAGGGCCCCTTTGTACTTTGAGGGGGTTTGTGACAGCAGAAGTGCCTACTGCTACCTCCCCTGACAAGGAGAAATTATTTCGAAACAATACACAAATATTGGGCTGGGCCATTATTAGAACATTTGTGAGTTTAAAGCATTTCATTCTGCTGGAACTTAAAGCTCAGGGAACCAATTGTCCATGCTTTCTATCTGCCCTTTACTCAAGCGCTAGCTTTACCAAACACAAACTTTTAAAACGAACTTAATGATCTGAATTCCAGACGCCCAACCCACACACTAAACTGAAAGGGCCATAGATGGGTGAAATTTGAGTGATAAAACCAGAACACTGTCACGGTTCCCTAAGACCGATACTACACAAGGAAGAGTGACGGAGAGTGCGCCCGGGTAGAGGTAGGGAATAAAAGGAGGTATGAGTTGTAATAAATTATGCCCAACCACCTACCCCCTTGAGCCCCCTAAAATCTGCTTTGAAAAAGAGAAAAGTGACTAGTAAGTTTATTTATGCTTTTTAAAAAGCACTGCCAATCCCAATTTATCAGTTACTTCTTGCGACAATTTATTCATTGTTCACCGTTAGAAGCCAGAAGTTACACAGAAATGCATGATTGGTGATAGCTTCTCTATTTCAATATGGTATAATAGAGATAACACAGGGCCCAAAAGCTCTGCAGCCGACTTTTTGTCTGCTTTGTCTCTTTTCATTACTCTATCAGAATCTTCATTTAATATAATCCAAAAAAGCAAGGTAATTGCTTCACTTATCGGTTATCATCTCTCTCGCATACTTATCATGTCAAAATTATTTATGTGGATAGGCCAGGTTGATCTTGCTGCATTCAGAAGCTTAAAATTTGAATAACTATTCTGCCAGTTAGGTTATCAAAATTGCAGCATAAGCAATGAGCTTCTGTTTCTGGATGTTGGAGTGGGGAGAAGGAACCGCCTCCTGGATGTGCTGGTGGGGATGGGGCCCTGGGCTGGGCTTGCTCCTGCGAGCAGCCCTGGGGGAAAGGCGAGAAGAAACGGCCAAGGAGCACAGACAGACACTGGGAGACTCATCATGTAGACCTAGCACGAAGTAGAAAAGAAACCCAGGCAACTGGACCCTGCTTCTCGGAGTTAACTTTCCCTGGACGGGCCCCTCAGCATAGGTTACACAATTATTTTGAAAGGCAAGATGAGCCAATCCCATTTATTGGTCATGGGTCATCCTTGGTCCTCTGCGTCCCTCCCCCCTTGCACACTCTCCATAGATGAATGTTTCAGTGTGCATTTCTTGGCTTGTTAACCATTTGTCAATTGTCAAGACATTTTGTCGCTTTAAAGATACATTACACTAATATGAAATGTGGCCGGTTTTCAGTCTTTAAGCAAACATTTACTTCTACAAAATAATTTTTGTAGATAAGCCTTGTTTTCATCTCTCTCTCTCTCTCTCTCTCTCTCTATCTATCTATCTATCTTATATATTTTGATGGAAAATAGAAATTACTTAAGAGTTTTATTCATTTGCAGTTCAATAGTAGGGGCTACACCCCTACTAGTAGAAAATGGTTATGTAAATGTGAAGTATAGTTGTTGCTAATTTTTATAAAATCTCTTGGTAAGAGTCTCAGAATCACTGAGAATTTTCTCCTCCCCAGTCTCCAGAGCCACTAATTCTCAAATGTCCTATGTTGGGATAGAACATATTTGTGAAATTCACCCTGGGACAATGGGACCTTCTGACAGCTGGATCTATATGGTCAGGCCCAGGCAGGCCGTGCTTAGAGCCAATGAGGGATATTCTTGTGACTGTCTTGAAGTCATCCTGAGCTATGTGATGCCTACTTTGTAAAATATTTCTCATTCTCTCAGTGAGTTATTTTTAAAATTACCCAAGTACTGCTATATACTATCTAGAATCTGCCTCAACAGAAAATTTCTTTGGACTAATTGTCAGTTGACTTCTCTGCATCCAAGTACTCCTTTGTTGAAGCTTTAATTCCCTACTTACATGGTTTGCCATGCTGTTGGGACCGGCCATAAAGGCCACAGTGGCATGACTGTATTTTGACTGTTTATAATGCATTGTGAAGAGATTGGGAGAAAGATCAGCATGTAAGAAAACGGCCAATGCACCAGTGTCTGCCTAAGAGAGCGCCTGGTGTATCATATGCACCGAAGTGTGTTATGTGAATGATTAATACATGAAGGAGAGAGTAGACCTTTGCCTAAACTCCAGCCTTCAAAACGCCACTGAACGAGCGCCACTCAACAAACTTGAAGCAGCTCAAGCCCCTGGGCCTTGTCTAGGGCAGCGCTCACTCTCCCCTCATCACACAGCGCACTGCTTTATGGCTCCGGCAGCACTGACACCTTTGCCTGCCTTGTGCTGTTGCTCTGACAACCTGTACATCCTGTCGTGTGCTAAGATTTGGAAGTTCTAGTCAGGGATTGCGTCTATGCACTTTATTACCTCCATGATGACTGATGAAGTGCCTTGTATGTATTAAACATGCGTATCTAGTGAAAGGATGAACAGGTTACTTCTCGACAGTAGAGGCCGCTTCACAGTCAAGGCATCAGCATGGGGCTTCTACCTTACGCACGCCTTGTTCCTGTGGCTGTTTGTATGGCCCATGTTTGCAACATTACTCTTCAGAATGTTTCTCTATGCACTGTAATCTGGCTGCAGCATGCAGGTGGAAATGATCATAAAAATCTATTCAGTGTTTGTCACCTCTTAAGAGAAGGGACAAGTAAATTATGTACGATGAGCTTGAGCTTGCCTATAATGCAAGTTCACTAGCTGCTAAGATTGAAGGGTAAAAAAAATACTTTCTTTGCCCTTGAAGGGTTTGGAGTCTATAGACAGAGAAAGAACTATAAACAAACAATTAGAGAGTTTAAATCTGTATTGGCTGCTTGCTAGTAGTGTGACCTTGAGCAATCCGTGTGGCTTCTCAGGACCTCAGCTTCATCAGTTGGGTAAATAATGATAATCAGATTGAGACTGTGGCCCTATGATGCAGTTGCTACTCCATGGGGCAGCGCCTGGCTGGAAAAGACACTCAACCGCCACTGGTTGTATCTGAGTGTACACAACACCCAAGGAACACGGAGGACTGAAATTAATTCAAAATATGAGACTCGAAGTGTTTCCCAGAATTCAGACTTGAAGGATGAATGGAGAATTTTCAAGATAAGGGAGGAAAAGAAACAAATTCCAAAGAATCATTAGGTACAAAAGCCAGAAGACATGAAAGAGCGCATCAAAATATGAAAATATGTTACTAGGTGGGGGTCGCCAAGGGATTCCTGGTGTTATTTGGGTTTTTTTGTTTTTTTTTCGTTTTTTTTTTCCTGGTGTTATTCTTTAACCCAGTCATTCCCCAGTTGTCTTCCTCCAATTTAAATTTGCAGGGTCTGGGCCAGAAGATAGCTCAGTAGAATATGTGTCTGCCTGTCAAGTGCAAGGTCCTGAGTTCAATCCCCAGTACTAAAAATAAATAAATAAATAAATTAATTAATTAATTAATTAAACAAACAACAGAATGTATTTTCCTGCTTAATTAGAGTACTTTATGCCAGGGCTGGTTTATTTTTGTCTAGTTTAATTTTAAATTTTAGATTAAAACAGCCATCACCATGTATGTTACAGACACAAAACTTCAATATACATCCTTCATACCTAGTAAGGAAGAAACTAACATCTAAATGATGCTGAACACTTTCAGTTTAATGTTATAGTTTTGTGCTATTTAGAGCATCTAGCTAGCAGCACATATTGGCAAAAATAGAGAAATGTGACCAAGTATGATGCCTTAAATTATCAACTACTTAATAAGATGTGGCTCCCAATAAAATGGTTACAGCAAAAAAAAATAAATAAATAAATCCCATATTTTCCATTAAAACATTTTATTCATTTGAGATACCTCGTGTTCTGTTGATGTAATCTATGAGCACATTTTTCCTCTACTCATTATTACCATTTCTGCCTACAACTGTCTAAAACTTATCTAGGTTAAGGTAATCAGTACGCACTGCTTTTTCTCTACATAAAAGGTCACTCATTCTCCAACAAGGATTTATTTCCTTTTAAAGATAGGTACTGCGCTGGCTTCTGCCCAGTGATCTGGGGCCCTGCCAATCCTCCGCAGATCTTCACATGTTATCATTCTTGGCTCTATGATTACATCAATTATTTTCTTGGCAAATCCAAGGTAAAGTTGGTCAGGCCCAACAAACATAAAAATATGTAATGCCCCGAAAAGAATTCCAAGCCGGTTCAAAGTGTGCTGTAACTTTCATTTATATCGTAGCCTTTTTCAGTTAGGCATATCACTATAGTTACTTTACTTGGTGATTATGTTCGTCTATACACATTTGAACTGCCCAGAGATTCAGGGAACAATTTAGAGCCCTCCAAAGCCCTTAACACTATTAAATCCTACTTGATCCATGAAGAATAATTAGCAAGGTCTGGGGAGCTTGTATGGGAATTTACCTATTTACAGCTAGGTCTCTCTGTTTGTGAACAGCCAGATAATTTTCAGGCAAATCCAGGTAACACTTTGAGCCATCCTAAGATAGCTACGTATTGTTCCTAGTTTAACACATTTGCCTCCTCTGTATTTCAGATTAACTTTGAAAAAAAATTTACATACAAAAAGAAATAAATCATTAAGAGGGCTGGAAAGCCATTAAAAAGGGAGGAGAAAAAAGAGTGATATTAACAGCCAAGAAACTTTGAAGAATTCTTAAAAGATAGAGGTCAGGTTGAATTGTACTGCTAAAGATGAATACTAGCAGAGTAATGCAGGGTAAAATTACTATAAGCACAGCAGAGATTCAGAGGATCATAAATAACTACTTTGAGAATCTTTACTCTCACAGAATTGAAGACACAGATAAAATGGACAGATTCCTAGAAAAGTACAAATTACCCAAACTCAATCAAGAAGGTATAACAACTCCCAATAACCCATTAATAGCCAGTGAAATACAAAATGTGATAAAAAGCCCACTGACAAAGAAAAGTCCAGGACCAGATGGATTCACTACTGAATTCTATAAGAAATTTATAGAAGACTTAATCCCAACACTCCTGAAATTCTTCAGTGAAATTGAAAAGAAAGCATTCCTTCCAAAATGATTCCTAGAGCCAAGTATTACACTAATACCAAAACTAGAGAGAGATGCAACTAAAAAAGAAAACTACAGCCCAATTTCTCTGATGAACCTAGATGCAAAAATCCACAATAAAATCCTTGCCAATAGAATACAACTAATCATCAAAAAGATTATACACCATGACCAGGTAAGATTCATCCCAGGGATGCAAGGATGGTTCAATATACACAAATCTATAAATGCAATACACTATATCAATAGAGCCAAAGCCAAAAATCACATAATTGTCTCAATTGATGCTGAAAAGGCCTCTGACAAAGTGCACACTTATTCATGTTCAAAGTCCTTCAGAAAATTGGAAAAGAGGGCCTCAACCTCAGCCTGATAAAAGCCATTCACAAAAATCCAACAGCTAATGTAATTCTAAATGGGGGAAAACTGAAGTCTTTTAGTCTCAAGTCTGGCACAAGACAAGGATGTCCTCTATCACCACTCCTATTCAATATAGTTCTGGAATCATTAGCTACAGCCGTTAGACAAGAAAGAGAAATAAAAGTAATAAGAATAAGTAAGGAAGAAGTAAAATTATCATTATTTGCAGATGACATGATAATCTACTTGAAAGACCCAAAGAACTCCACCAAGAAGCTACTGGAATTAATACACAAATTCAGTAGCATAGCAGGTTACAAAGTCAACACACAAAAGTCAGTGGCATTCCTCTACACAGACAACAAACACACTGAGAGAGAAATTAGAGAAGCAATACCTTTTATGATAGCACTGAAAAAAATGAAATACTTAGGGATTAGCCTAACTAAAGAAATAAAAGACCTTTTCAATGAAAACTACATTATTCTGAAAAAGGATCCTAGAAGATTTCAGAAAATGGAAAAATATTCCCTGCTCCTGGATAGGAAGAACTAACATTGTGAACATGGCTATACTCCCTAAATTGTTATACAGATTTAATGCAATCCCTATCCAAATACATCAACATACCTCACAGACCTGGAGAAATCATTCCTCAAATTTATTTTGAACCAAAAAGGACCCAGAATTACAGAGACAATTCTAGGCAACAAATGTAGAGCAGGAGGCATTACAATTCCTGACCTAAAGTTATACTACAAAGCTACTGTAATAAAATCGCATGGTATTGGCAAAAGAATAGAGCTGAAGATCAATGGAATAGACTAGAGGATGCAGAAGCAAATACAAACACACTCAGCCACCTTATTTTTGACAAAAGGGCCAAACACGCTTACTGGAAGAAAGATAGTGTCTTTAACAAATGGTGCTGGATAAACTGGCTCTCTATATGCCAAAAAAGTAAAACTTGACCCTAGTCTATTACCATGCACTAAACTAAAGCCAAAATGGATTAAAGATCTAAATATTAAAAGAGAAACATTAAATCTCCTGGAAGAGAAAGTGGGAGGAAATCTTGAAGACATCGGAGTAGGCAAAAAATTGCATGTTTAACACTTGAAATCAAATTGCATGTTTAACACTTGAAAACATCAACAAATGGGACCTCCTCTGGCTAGGAAATTTTTGCACATCAAAGGAAATTATCAAAGGAGTGAAAAGACAACCCACAAATTTTGAAAGGTTTTAACTAAGAAGTATTCAGACAAAGGTCTTCTATCTACAAACTACAAAGAACTAAAGACCATTAAGGTTCCAAAATTCAAACACCCAGTCCAAAAATGGGCATTTGAGATGAATACACACTTCTCAGAGAAAGAAATTCAGCAAGGCTATAAATACATGAAGAAATGCTCCACATCGCTAGCCATTCATGAAATGCAAATCAAAACAACACTTAGATACCATCTCACCCCAGAAATAATGGCTATCATAAAGAAATCAACCAGCAAAAAATGCTGGAGAGGCTGTGGGGAAAGAGGAACCTTTCTTCACTGCTGGTGGGAATGAAGATTGGTGCAACCATTATGGAAACCAGTGTGGAGGATCCTTAAAAAAACTAGAGCTGGAAATCCCATTCAATCCAGCTATCCCCCTACTGGGAATTTTCCCAGAAGAACTGAAAAGTTCATACCATAGTGATATCTGTGCACCTATGTTTATAGCAGCTCAATTTGTGATAGTCAAAACTTGGAAACAAACAAAATGCCCATCATTTGAAGAATGGTTGAAAAAATGTGGTATTTTTATACAATGGAATATTACTCAGCTATAAAAATGATAAGCTAGAAGACTTCATATATAAATGGATGTATATTGAACATATACTCATTAGTGAAAAACCAGACGTACATGTGCAAGTATCACATAGTCTCCCTAATATAAGAACTCTAAATTTTTTTTCTTTCCTTACCAGTATCGATTGGAAGGTGTGTGATGCCCACACCCTGTGCTTTGTATAACTATTGTGAGGACAATATGCAGTATGTCAACTATTAAAAAAAAGTGATGTTTATTAAAAGTGTTAATGTTTAATTGTTTGATCAATTTTATATGCCTATATCTATAAATCTAAACTGATCCGATGATGAAAATATGTAATATAACCATTGTTAAATTTAAAATAAATAAATAAATATTTTTTTAAGAAAAACACTAATAGGAATCAGTAAGAAAGAAGGAGTCAATACAAATGATATAAAAAGAATATGGACAGAATAGCAGAAAACTTCCCAAATATGGGGAAACAATCTGGCATTCAGGTTAGCTAAAGCATATAGAACTCCAAATAACATAAACCCCCCCAATTAAGACCACACCCAGACATATAATAATCCCAGAAATTCAGCACAGGAATAGTATACTAAAAACTGCTAGAGAAAAGAAATAGATCACATGTAAAGGAAAACCCATCAGAATAATGGCAGATTTCTCTTTACAAACCATCAAGTCAATAAGACTTGGAGCAATGTATTACAAGTCTTATAAGAAAACAAATTCCAACCCAGACTGATATACCCTGCAAAACTCTCTTTCAAGTATAATAGAGAAGTGAAATGCTTCCAGGACAAAGAACAACTGAAGAATTTCGTGATGATAAAGCCAACCCTACACAGATTACTAAAAGATATTCTAGAGAGGGATCAAACTGGCCACAACTCTATGAAGGAGAATGGAAAGAACCCACCCAAAAGGGCAAACAGTTAAAGATAAGAGAAAAAGAGGTGTATAATAGCCCTCTTTTAGCTATTCTTTTGTAAACAGCAGCAGAATATGTCCACCAGCATATTCTATAAATGAACTTCTACACCTCATGGGTCATGATTTTGTCTGGGTCTACAGGGTCAATGTCAAAGAAATAGCAGTAGATCAGTCCCACAAGGAACACTTAGCCACCAGTAAGTGTCATGAACATTCTCCATGTCCATGACATACTAGAACTTTGTGCCATATCCTATCCCCAAACTGTTAGAAGTTCTGGTCATATTTTTGCCACTCCAATATTTATGTCATGTTTTGTTCTTAGTAATTCTTTACTACCATGGAAACTTTTTCTTAGTTGATATTTATGTGTATATTAACCTATTCAGATATTATGTGGGAGCTGGTGAGATAGTTCTGTGGCACAAGTGCCTGCCTGGCAAATGTAAGGTTATCAGTTTGAACCCCAGTCCCATAAATAAATAAATAAATAAATAAATAAATACTATGTGAGTACTCTGAATTGATGACAGATTCGTACATATGATACACAACATCTGGCCTCTAAGTTTGACTCATGGTTTGGTTTAAGTTTTAGCATACTGTTTTGAAATATTTAATTTAATTTAATTTTTAATTAATTAACATTTAATTAATTTTCTGAATATTGTTTAACCACTTTTGTTTTATGATTCATACTATATCCCTGACTTACAATCTTCTTATAAGACATGCTATGAAACTTTCTCTAAAGTTTCTAAAATATTAGAAACTTTAAAAAGAAAAACAAGGATACACAAGAGAGTTAAGATAGATATACACAACGAAGTGACTGGAAGCAGACAAAGCAGAAAACATCAATAGCAAAACCATACACTTATGTACACAGGATGAATCAGACATTGGTCTCAAGAACCTTCAAAAGGTTCAGCATATTGATTATAGCACAATGTAATGCTAAAATTATGTTTGGAATACATGTCACTCTTGTCTTTTTGATATGTACTGCTCCTGGTGTA